>VZTR01023061.1:53784-80038 GCA_013400775.1 Chaetops frenatus | reverse complement strand
AAACCACTCTTAAACCCATCCTCGTTTCCTTCCAGACTGGTGTGCGGGATAGGCGCGGTGAAGCGGGGAATGCGGGTTGTTCTAATTCTGTAGCATTTGATGTGTGAAATACCGTCGGGCACTCGGGAGGGCAGATGAGTGGGAAACACGTGATTAATATTTACAGCCTTCAGACAATCTGTTCCTGTGTGCTGTGAAGCTTATAGGGGTCACCATTGCAGATGAGGCTGATGAACTGTTACCCTGAGTTGGAATGCATTTGTATGCTGACATTTGCTAACGTCTTCTACACGTAGGAAAAAGACCAATACTGACATTCTGCAGAAACCCTCTCTTGCTGCTTTGCACAGTCTCCTTTCTTCAGCTGCAATATTAAATCACATCATGATACAACAGACAGAGAGTTGGTCTGGGAACTGCATATATTTAGTCCTTCCGGCTGTCCCACAGTCTTGTCTTGTGATACTTGTTTTCTTAAGTGTGTAGCAGGAATCATAATGAGTTCTTTTCTTGTAGCTTCACAGAAAATCAACCGATTTTTAAAAATTGCTGGGAAATTACAGAGCAAGGAATTTTGAATATGTTCCGAATTTTAGTTATTTTTTTACACCCATCCTTTCTTTGATGGCTTAATGATCATTTTACATTGCTGTAGAAATATCTTGCACATGTTATCATTAAACCATTATGTACACATTTAAAGATATTTCTACAAGTATATCAGTAGTATTCCTGTGAAGTTTAGGTAAATCACTTCCACATAATGTTGTGAAACTTTACCTTTCAGGTAGCTTGGACTGTGCTTGCAGGTGAATTGGCTTGTTTTGGAAAGTTTCAGCAGAAGCAGTTCAGCAACTTTGGGTTAAATGTAGAGTGAAAGAAACAAGAACAATTTTTTTGTGTTACTATGAAAAAAGAAACTGTCAACCCATAACATCATTAACTTAATTTGAAAGACCGGAGACAGAAAGTTGCAGTTTGGTATGAAATCGAACATGTTGTGAGCAATGGAAAGAAGTTTTCACCTGAGTTGAACCTATCTCACTAGAAGTCAAGTGGCATGGACATGCATGTTCCTGTGTGGTTTTTTTAATGGATGTATGTGTAAGCGGTACAGCCACATGGGCATAGGTGACTTAATCATGTAGTAAGTAGTAAGCAACAGGACAATGTTTCTCTAATATTTTGCATCTTGTGGATGAGATTGAAGTAGAGGCATGGGTAAAAGATTATTATCTCTGTAGAGATTTTCTTACATAGACAGGTATTTCCGGGAAATTGGAATTTTCCTTTCAATTTCTGTTTTCAGGTGTTAATATCTGTAAAGTGAAAGTTATAGGCAAATACCAAATGGAAAACTGGGAAATGGCTGGGTTTCAAAATAAATGCCAAGGTAATGAATGTCAACTTTATACTGATATTTGTCAGGATATAAAAAATGTGGTGAAGAGACAGTTCTGCCTGGGATATGAAGAACTATTTGGCAGGAGGTGGAGGTCAGGGGTTTTGTGTTTTTGATGTTTTGTTGAAGGTTTGGATTAGTTTTTTTTTTTGTTTTTTTTTTTTTTTTTTTTTTTTTTTTTTTTTTTTTTTTTTTTTTTTTGTTTTTGTTTGTGTTTTTTTTTTTGTTGGGTGTGTTTTTTTTTTTTTTTTTTTTTTTTTTTTTTTTTTTTTTTTTTTTTTTTTTTTTTGTGGTTGGTTGGTTGGTTTATGTTTACCTAGGAAAATACCTAGGGCCTTCACAATATCATTTAACAAGGTCATCCTTTCTAAAGCTTTGATCCTGCTTTAACTTGCACACATAAAATGTTTGAAAATGGAGGCAAAAGTTGAAAGCAGCCTTTGCAATTAAATCCAAATATTACTTTCCAGACAATGGTCAAGAGTAGGAAAAAAAAAAAAGCAAGAACAATCACAGAGGTCTTCATTAAGATTCAAGGGTTGCGTGGCTTTTTGCTCCTATAGTACAGTATTTAAGAACTGAATGAGTTCTGTTCTTAAAAAAACTGTGTGCCTTGTGTTGCTGTTTCCAAAAATTAGTTTGCATCCCTTTCTCCACCCAGTCTTCCTGGAATCTAAGTCTGTCAGCTTTTAATTTTTCTTTAGCTATGTTGGCATGAAATAACGTCCTCTTCTATCTTGGATCTCATATGACTTAAAAAGATACATAATCTTAATGTATATTCCATTAAATTTTAGGTATCCAGAATGCAGGAAACTGGCCATTATGGAGTGGTCAAATAGATATAACTTAGTGGAATCTGAACCTAACCAAGTATAAATTGTTTCTACTGTTTCAGCTTTTTTTGTATATCTGTACATTATTCCTTGATGACAACCCCTCTTTGTTTAGTTAATAATCTTGTCACTGCTATAGTTTCTACTTGTGACCAATCACGTTTATTTCCCCATACTTAGAGACAGCAGAAGCAAAGACTGAAATAATATTTTAATGACAAAGCTCAAGTTGATTCTTGATTTCTTTTTTTTTTTTTAAATTTGGTTTTATGTCTCATGGCCGGAGTAGTTCAAACCTGCTCTGTGACAGTGGAGCATGTAGAGCTTAGATCTGCCTGTATGGGAAACCCAAGGGAAGGGTTCTTTTTGCCATAATCATTTAGTCTTAGGCAATTTCACTTCATTACATCTTTCCTGATTAATGTTTGTGATTTTTCTTGCCTTTTGGTAAGTGTTGCCAGACTAGAGATACAGTATGTATTGTTAAATATGCAGTAGCTATATCTCAGCACTTTTCTACATACTTAGAAAATTACAAAGGACCTTTAAATTGTTGATACTGAATTACTTCTGTCCTCCATTCTAAGAGTCAGCATGTCTCATGGATTACTTTAAATGGCACTGCTGAAATCTTGAAGTAAAATGAGCATTTCTTATGTCAAGATTGAAGTCGACGTTTTTCTCAGTCGTTCTCTTGATCCTGTGGTATTTTAAGCCTATTATATTGAAATACTGTGTCTTCATGTTTTAATCTTATTGCTTCTTTTCCCTATGAGGGTTATATTTTGCTTAAGTTAGAACTCCCATGAGATATCTCTGTAACCTGTTTAATCTTAAACTAATTTGAGTTTTATCATGATTTTAAAATATTTTTATTGATAAAAATGCATTTGCTGTTGACAGACTTGCTGAATTTAATAAAAATTCTTTGTTCAATCTTCCATGACAGGGCACAGACCAAGAAAATGACAATGACCTATATGCAATTAACCATTTTCAAGACTTTTAAAAATTTTAATTGATATTCACTTGGGACTGATAAAACAGACTAAATATATATCTAAAACCCAATGCTTACTTGTTTAAGAGGCTGTTTGAAAACCTATAATCTCTCCTAGCAATTCAATTTATAATTTTTTGTTAGTTGTAGTCATATGTTGGAACCATTTAGCTATGTATGAAATGCTACTAGCAAAAAGTTGGAATGAAGCAAACAAATGCAACCAGAGTTCTCTGATCTACTACTTTCATCTTTGAAGTGTTAATGTTATCTTCGCAAGTCGTTACATCCCATTTTACCTTGGACAGCCAAGGTTTTCAAAACCTGAATAATTGTTAGAATTTTTGAAACTACCCAGCATTCCTTAAGGCTAAAGTAATTTCAAGACCACTAAAATTTTTGAAGGGAGAAAATTTAAAAGCATTTCTGAGTTTATTCTCAACTATTGCATAATTTTGGAAAAAAATATGCATAATTAAAAAGAGTTCTGTTAACTTGTCAAATGCATTGTTTTAGAAAATTGCTCTTGATTCCTATGAACTTAATGTGGGACAGAGTCTTTGACCTTTAATTATAGAAAGATGTATTCAAAACCCATATTTTGTGAAGGACTCCTTCTATAGGTATAAAATGCTTTTATGGGAGGGGTTTTAATTGCTGTTATTATTCTTTAAATTCCATTTCTCGCTTGTTTTCACCACTGAAGCTTCATTAGGATTTGCACCTCCTTTTGTGATTGGTCCAAACTTTTTGCAGCAGTATTTTCTTCCCTTGCTTGTGAAATAGCTGAAGTATTTGCTGCAACATAACCTTTTAGTTTCTTTCTTTTCTTTCTCTAAATACTGTGTTGAATTTGAAGTTCAGAATACATGGCTGAATATGTCTCTGAAAGTGATGTTTGGTGAAAGACCTCTGATCTGCAAGGCTGTGTATTAAATGCCTCATTTAAATATCATCATGACACTAACAAGCATGGACATCAAATAAATATATATACTTTCTTGGTTTGGGGAAATTAAAGATGTTATTAATACAGTACAGAACAAGATGCAGCTCCCTCTGAAGAGTGGCTACTGGGACAAGCAAAATTAAAGCTTTTGGACGAAGATTAAAAAGAATACCATCCTTTTATTTAGAAAATACTTATTTAATTTATGTTGTTTTCCTGTAAAAATATCCTATACTTGCTGCCAGAAATGGAAACAAGTTACTGTGTATCCTGTAAAACTTACCCATTGATAAAATATTGAGAACAAAATGTTTTATTTTAAGGGGTATTATCTATCTGGGTTAACACTGGAAAAAGTTATGTGTGCAGTTTATGACACAAGACTGTCATGTACAAATATGATATTGCAAGTTTGCATCTTTTTGTTCACTGTACATGTTACTTTTTGATCTCACTTTTCCTTGTAATACAATATCTTTGTGTTGCAATGTTTAAAGATTATGTTTTAGATAATGTGAACAGTTTGTCTGTAGATGCTGTTCTGGTCTAATATGGCTTTTTGTTTGTTTCTTTCTTCTTTTTTTTTTTTTTTTTTTTTTTTTTTTTTTTTTTTTTTTTTTTTTTTTTTTTTTTTTTTTGGTTTTTTTTTTTTTTTTTTTTTTTTTTTTTTTGTTTTGTTTTGTTTTGTTTTGTTTTGTTTATGGCTAATTGTTTCTTTGTTCCTTGAAAATCAGCTGACTATTAATAAGTGCAGCTTTTCATTAAGACATCTGTAACCTGAGGCAAAAGATCTTTTCCTCTTGCCTCTAATTACTTTTTACATCACTATATGAGTTCAGCTGAATATTAGCCGCTATCCCCTGTACACATATCAAGGAGTAGTTTTCTATTTTAAGTTATAAGATTTCATAGTGAGTGTTCATCTTAGGTACAAAGGATATAGGGGAGGTGTTAGGGATGTAGAGATGTTGTAGGCGAGAGGTATTTGTCTGAATAACATATATCTATTATTACATTGATGTAAAACTAGTAAAGCACAGTATATCATGTGATCGTTGTTGAGGAATTAACCCTGCCTTTATTTTTAAATAGATAAAATATTGTAACATTTATTTTAATTTCCAGATTTGGCAAAATACTCTTTTCACAGACTTTTCTGAACTATAAGAGACCCACAATGATTATTGAGTCCAACTCTTAAGTGAATGGCACATACAGGGATAGAACCCACAACTTTTTCATTGTTAGCACCAGGCTCTAACCAACTGAGCTAATTACAAGTTTTCTTACCATCAAAGAGAGTTTGGGGTCATGTTTGCTTGTTTATAAGCATCTTTTGAATCTCTTTGAATCATAAGTTTGAGCTTCTATATATGGTGAGAGTATGAGCAATGTTTTTAGTGGTACTTATCTTTCAGTTTGCCTCTTCAGCAGTCAGAAAACTCTGTTTTAGTAAAAAAAAACCCTAGAAGATAGATGATTGACTCATCTGCTCTCTTGGTTCTTTCCCTGCCAAATGCCTAAGAGCAAGGTGGAGAGTGTAAAAACCTGACTGAAGTGCAGAAGGAATTTGTTTGTTTGTTGGTTTAAATGCCGTACTTCTTGAAATAGATTTGTGTACAGGTTGCCTTTGCTCATTTGCTCCTTTAATGTCTGCTGGTTTGCTACTTAATGTACTTCCTACATTAAAGTCTTTTCATAATTGTAATATCCATTGCAGACTTCTTTATTAGCAACCTCTTAAACAGTCAGATGGGTGAGCTTGTGATGGAAATTTCATTTGGTAACTAATTCCTGCAAATTAGTCACCTTTGACAAACAGATTTTGGACATTTTTGGAGCATGGCTGACTCTAACAACAGTTTTATGAGGACATGTGTAACATCTTTTTTTTTTTTTTTTAACTTGCTGGTGCAGTTGTGCCATAAAAAGATAGATATTGCTTTGCTAAACTGAAGTAGGCTACAGAAGGATGTGAACTTTCATGTCAGACTCCTTTGGGGGACATTTTTTGAGACCAGGTGGTGCAAATAATACATGTATTTTATATTTGAGTAGTCAAACGTAATATACTCCTTTTTTGTGTAAATGGTGAGTACTAGTTCTAAACCCCAAAGTATCATCACTGCTTTTTTCCATCTTCTGTACACTAAGAAGGTAATATGCATATTTTCAACTATTTCAAATGAGACCGTGATATACAAAGGACCAAAACAAGTATGGGCCACTTTGGCCACTGAGAATGTATTTGTTCCTAATGAGGCATCAGCATATTATTCAGTCCAGCCAGAAACTTTTAAAGCCCATTTTAATTAGCTTTACATGCCTTGTATAAATTATCTTTTTTTTATATATGGGTTTTGGGTTTACGAAGTTTAGATTTCCTCAGCTTCAGATCACAAAGATTATGTATTCAGAGAGCTGGGTTTCAGATTTTTTGTTTCATGGATTCTGTCCTGGATTTTCTGGTTCTTGGTGTTGGATTAGATTGAAGAGAATGACACAGCCTAAGGTCACATTTATGGTTAAAAATTGGTTTTGGTATACAAATATCTGCATTGTGGATTAACTTAATGACTTTCCACCCTATGTTTTGTGCTATTTCTCTGTTTCATCTGAATTTATTGGCAAGACTCTAATATGCTTTAATACTTCCCTTGTGCCATTGGATGAGATCTGAAATTTAATAAAGCAGCTCCCTGTCTGGCACAGACTCTGTTTTGTATTCCTCAATGCTCTCTTTGCTAGTGTAATTCAGTACTTGTGAAGTTGAGAAAAGCAGTATTTTAAACTACTATTGCTAACAATATGCAGTATCGTTCAAATTATTATACAAATAAATAAATACTCTAAATTTGGCTGGTATTTTTGTGTGTGGTGCTTGGTGTGAGTTTTTATTGTTGATTTTGCCACAATCCAATAAACACAATGTAGAGTTAGAGTTGTAAAGTTCATTATGGAATTCTTTTATTTATGTCAAAGCTGCTGGAAGGCACTGTAATATTTTGTCTTCATGAGGATTTTATAACTTTTTCTCTTTGTAATGACAATATTTGTCAATCAAAGGAAAATTTGAAGGAACCTCAGAGAAACTTGAGAGTTTAGGCAAGAGAAGAAAATGATGGCATTTGTCTCTGTCAAACCAGTTATGCTCAGCAAACAAATATTATGGTAGTTTAATTTCAGTGTCTTCAAGCTTGTGATGTGAAGCCTTGGTCTGTTCACCTTTTTACTACCTTTCCTCTACCATGCTTTATCTGTTGTGATGTTTAGTTAGCTACATAGCTCAGAAAGTCAGTCATAGTGTGCTCAGAAACAGGTCACCACCTAGTAACAAGCGGATATTAGGGAGAGCTGGGGAAGGAAGGAGTTTCAATTCTGTCTTACTTAATTATCAGGGAGTGGAGGAAGACCATCTGTCATGCTGAGAAGTGAGTGATGTGTCCTGCTAGAGAGAAGGAACTGTAGGAATGGAGTCCGGGGTTTTTAAGAGGACATTTTGAACAGCATAATGAATGGATGTGTTGGCATTAGACTTTGAAGACCACTGTGACATTTTTATTGTTGTTAAACTGAACAGCAATCCATCAGCAGAGCATGTTTGCTTCTCAGCTGCCTGTCTAACAATTTCAGCTGTCCTTTTCAGATATTAGCTTTCTCTAAGTAGATGTTTTTTCCCTTGAAGCAGTGTTTCTCACAACCTGAATCCCACTGCTCTGCTACTGTGCATTGGAAATTTGTGTAACAGAAACTGTTAGCCATGATGCAATAATGTTGTTTTCATTGCTCCATGTTATATGTCCTGTAGTTAAAATTTTAAGTTTTCTTGGATTAATAGGCATTCTATTTAACTTGTATGCTTTGCCTGAATATGACTTTAAGTTACAATATTTCATTCCCTGTACCAAGGTTTGCAATGGAAGTAGTTTTATAACCAGATAGCGAGGTGAACCAAAAAGCTGGGGATGAGTGTTGTACTAGTATTTGAAAGTCCTTAACCAGTTTCTGTCCTTGACATAAATCTCCTGATAGTTTCTTAGAATGCTTCTGCTTATAAAGCAGGGAGTTCATTTCTTTCTTTGTTTTCTGATGGAAGATTATAAAAAAGGTAGAATAAGATGCTGAAGGCAATGAAGTTAAAATTTTTTATTGGTAATAAATATATCTACTAGTAGAAATAAGTTTCAAAATACCAATAAACAGTGCTGTCATGGTATCATATTATCTTTGAAGTCAATGGAAGTTTTGGTATGGAATATGTCATTGGCCTAATAGTAACAAAATGTCCTTTCTGTTGTTGCTCTCGTTACTATTAGTGTTTTTCTAACAACTCACTTTTAATATTAAATTTCAAAGTCTGTGTAAATTCTTTCATTACAAACATGACTTGTGTTCTACTCACAGTGATTCTACATTTTAATGTGGCAATGCGTGTACCAAACCCATTGTTTAGTTTGGTGTAACTAAGGAGATAACTAATAAGGAAGTAGCCTTTATACTAGGTTCAAACTGGCATAAGTTTGTTATTCAAAGATATTTTTAAAAAAAGTTCAATAAATTTATCTATTTATAAGTGAAAAAGAGTTTTTAATTTTAGTCATTTCTGCAATATGATTCAAGGAGAGCTGTAGATCTCGTTTCAGTAGTGTGATGATTCAGAATTCAGATTAGTTTGGGTGAGCTGCTTGGTTTGTGGGAGGGGCATAGCTCAGCAAATGCAGCTGAGACAAGGGCTACCTGGTTCTTATTTACACATATCATCTTTTTTTCACAAAAAAAAACCCCAAACCAAAACCATGCATATTACCCAGAGTAATGTGCTCTACAGAATGGGGCTGTCTTGAACTTGGTGATATCATAGATGTCATTTGAGGTCACTAAATTTGATCATATTGTCTGGGTCTATAGCTACTGGGTCTATAGTTTCCATGATGCTGTTTCCTAAGGGGTGTTCACTAGTGCTGAACTGAAAAATGAGTAGGGTTAAGACAGCTCCTAATATTTCTGTATGCATCATGTGATGCTTGAGCAACTGGTTCATGGGTCAGCTGCACAGGGTTATAGTGAAGGGGGTGACATCAGACTGGTGGCCTGTCACTAGTGGGGCTCTGCAGGGCTCTATCCTCAGCCCCGTGCTCTTCAACGTCTTCATTAATGACCTGGATGCAGGACTAGAAGTGATACTAAGTAGGTTTGCTGATGACACTAAATTGGGGGGAGCTGTTGACTCCCTTGGGGGCAGGGAGGCCTGCAAGGAGACCTCGACAAATTAGAGGACTTGGCAATCAGCAACCACGTGAAGTTCAGTAAGAGAAAGTGTCAGATTCTGCACCTGGGATGAGCAACCCTGGATGTATGGACCGACTGGGGAATGAGAGGCTGGAGCAAAGTGCCATGGAAAGGGACCTGGGGGTCCTGGTCTGTGGCAGGTTGGACACGAGTCAGCAGTGCCCTGGCAGCCAGGAGGGACAACCCTGTCCTGAGGGGCATCAGGCACAGCATCACCAGCTGGGCAAGGGAGGGGATTGTCCTGCTCTGCTCTGAGCTGGGGCAGCCCCACCTCGAGTGCTGGGGGCAGTTTTGGGCACTGCAATATAAGAGGGATACAAAGCTACCAGAGAGCATCCAAAGGAGGGCTGTGAGGATGGTGAAGGTTCTGGAGGGGAAGCCTTAAGAGGAACAGCTGAGGTCACTTGTGTTGTTCCACTTGGAAGAGACACCTCATTGCAGTCTTCAGCATCCTCATGAGGGGAAGCAGAGGGGCAGGTACAGATCTCTTCACTGTCATGAACAGTGACAGGACTTGAAGAAATGGGATGAAGCTGCATCAGGGGAGATTTAGGTTGGATATCTGGAAAAGGTTTTTCACCCAGAGGGTGGCTGGGCACTGGAACAAGCTCCCCAGGGAAGTGGTCACAGCATCAGCCTAACAGAGTTCAAGAAGCTTTCAGGCACATGGTGTGACTCTTGGGCTGTCCTGTGCAGGGCAAGGAGTTGGATTTGATGATCTTAATGGGTCCCTTCCAAATCAGCATACTCTATGATTCTATGAAATATGTTCTATAGTATTATGACAACTTCCTTTTAACTACTGTTGCCTGTTTGACTCTTAAACTTATGAAACGTTCTGTTGTATTTATGCTTTTTCAGTTGAAAACTGAAATTCCTGCATTTTTCAATGTAGGAGCAGGTGCTCTCCAGCTTTTTGTGCTCGAGGGCTTTAGGTATTTCCCTGATGCTTATGTTATTTCCTAGTGACTTCAGACTTCTCCACTTTAATTGTGGTAGCAGAGTTCCTTCTGGATAAAAAACAATTTAGTTCTCAAAAGGAGCAAACAAACTTCTATTATGTATCCAAAGAATGTAAATATATCCAATGTGTGGAAAGAAAATATGTGATAAAAAGAATAGGAAATTAAAAAGTTCAATAAATCTGCCTATAAAAGCACAATTACACTATTGCATGTTGATTCAAAATAGATTTATATAGTACCTGTATGCTACCCAAGTAAACAGAACCTATATTTTTTTCTTATTCCAAGTTTTCTTGATGTCTTGGCAGTTCCACAGTACAAGAAGAAAATATTCAGCCTTTTTTATTTTCTGAATGTTTTCTTGCTAAATAAAGCAGTGAGACCTAATTACATTGTGATGGTGGTTGTGCTGAGTAAAAAGGCAACAGGCATGCTTGAATGGTTCTTTTTACTAAATGTTCAACAGCAAGTTAACTTTTAACAGACAGAGACCAAGAGATTCCACCATTCAAAAGTAAAGTCTCTTTGAAAGGGTGTTCTAGTGACCATGCTGTGACCTGATGGAACAGCATTGACTGAGAGCCCTGGAGACAGAGGGATGATGTACGAGAGAGAAAGATTATGACTCCAACTATGAGTGTTAGCAATGTCATCCTTTTGTGTCAGATTTTCAAGGTAAAAGATTTGTATCAGAAAAGACTGAGAGAAGATTGTGCTTCTGCAGGCTTGTTATTTGCCATATTAAATTTGTCATAATCAAGTTTGACAGGCTTCTCTTTATTTTTTCCAGCAGACAATATTATTGTTGAAGATTAGTCAGATGCCTTCCGTCCATTCCCTGCCTCACATGCTATGTCATGCAAGCTTTGGAACACTTAGAACATAATTTAAATGAATGACTAATTTGGCAGGCATAATGGAAGGCACACATACCATCCTTCAATTGCACAAACCCATCATGGAGCTTTGTTACATCAGCTTCTATCATCCAGAGGGGAAAGTCAGAGGATTTACTTACAAGGGCTCTGTAACTCTGGATAGAACCAGTAAACGTTTCTGTAGCTGCTATCAAGTAAGGGAGAAGTTAGACGTGGAGCTGAGAGAACAGCCATATGAAAACTCTGGAGATATTATTTTCAAGCAAACTACCACAAAAGACCTTCTCAATGAGCTGTACAAACTAACTGCTGAAAAGGATAAACTGTTATCCAGTGTTTTGAGATCACATAATATTCCTGACCTTAAGGCAGGACATCAGGAGGAAAAGCGACAGGATGTTTCCGGAGTCCCAAAACTTAAAGGTGATAATTACTCCAGTCTTACACATCAGCAGGAGTTATTGCTGGATTCTACGAAGAGAGACAATTTGAATCACAAAAAAATGAGGAAATACAGAAGGAAAGAGAGCTTTGAGGAGATCAGACATCGGAAAGAGGGAAAAAAGATTCATGAACATCTCTTTTTACTGAGTACACAGGACATACAACAGAAAAATAAGATGGTCTCCACAAGACTTCCTACCAGGAATTATCCCAGTTCCTTTTGTCCCTCCAGCTGGCTAACAGTAAAAGGTAAGGACAATTTACTCATGGACAATAGAATACAGCCAGAAAGGTGGACAGAAGAGGGGTATTTTCTTAAGAGCAACAAAGCTGTGAAATTGGATGCTGACTTACCAAGTTCTAGCTCAAAAGACATCAGTGATGTTGCAGTTGAACCAGCTGATAATGGAGAATTCATTCCTGAAGTTACCAAGGTACAACAGAGGACCACTTTGGTGGAGTCATCTCAGTACAGCCTGTCTAACAAACTCGAGACATTAAGTAAATATGAGGCTGCTAAAATCTTAAAAAGTAGTGAGTATGCTGAGCCAGTATGCAAGGAAAAACCAGGAGTCACAGTTGTTGCTGAAGTCCAGGATTTAGACACTTGTATTAAAAAAGTTACCAACGCCCCTGCAGAGCCTTTGCCTGATTCTCACAGAGATAATGAAAGCATTTCTCCTGTTCCCACAACAGCACATAAAGATTTTATATCAAGAACTGATGTGTACTCAGCAGATGAATATGCTGGAGACTCTAATAACAGCGTGCTGCAGGAAAAGGAGGAAGACGACTCTAGTTTGCAGTACAAAGCAGGGAGAGTGCACATTACTGATGACTCATGCAACCTTGTGGGAGCAGTTAATAAAGCTCTTCTGAAAGTTATCCGGAGCGACAGTTTAGATGAAGCTGCAGAATGGAAGAGACTGCAACAAATTACAAGAGTAGACAGAAACCTGCCAGGCTCCCTATATGAGAAAAGGACCACGGTATCCCGGGGAAACGGCAAGCATTTATTTTTGAACCTGCCTGTAAATGAAAGTCCTGATATTCCTCAGACAAGTAATAATCTTAAACTGGAAGAGAAAAGGCTGCATTCACCCCCATTAGCCGCAGTGAGTAATGTTTTTAGTAATTCATATCCGCTATCTAATGCACACAAACAAATGTCACCTATTCCTTCTCCGTTATCTTCAAGACTGCCTAGCCCACAGCTGCACCACCGGATCCTCCCGCTACCAACGCAGACCTCCGAGGACGAATCCATGTGCAGTGACTATGGCCATGGAAGACACGGGGCTATAAACTTCTCTTTCAGTGATTTGGAGCCACAGTTTTATCTGAAGGTTTCTGAACCTGGAGAATTGGGATTTGCCACCAGGCAGCGGGGCCTACATCAGAATGCAGCTGCAGGACATTTTGAAAAGTGTGCTGTGCAAGAAAAATTAACTACTCAGACACAGCAGAATTTCTGTCCAGGTCAGTCCTATTTCATATATTTTTTTAACTAATAGAATCAACCAAGCATGAAAGTCTTGGAGTGTTTTCTGCATTTATTTGGTTTGGGTTTTTTTAGTACTAGCTATTAATAATAAATATTATGTTGAAAGCTATTTTTCACTACTTAAGGATTGAGTGAAAAGGTATTGAATTTTTTAAACAAAAATTACAGCTACGTAAGGTTTAGACATGCATTTTTATGTCTGCTTATTTTCGGTCCTGTTGTTACTGAATGACCTCTTAGCCAAAGTTAGAGAAAAATCTTTCTGTATAAAATGAAAAAAGCTAGCATGTTTATTTCTCTGCATTTCCTCTGCTGTGTTCTAGTCTTTCAAAATGTTATGGTAACACTTACTCTCCAAAATATTCTTTTTGCTTGTTTGGCTTAACTTATAGAATATTTTCTGAACAAGCTAATTTACAGTGCCTTAAATATAGGACTGGTGCTTTGACCATTTAGTTACAAGAGGTCGATGTAAATTCTGTAAGAAAAGGCTTGTTTTTGAAATGATTGCATGCAGAAGTCATGTTACAGTGTATTTGGGAACAGTGCATGGTTTCATTTATAAAGATACACTGTGTAAAAATGCATAATTGTATGACATCCTGAATAGCTGTTTTTGTTAGCTAGAATATCAACATCTATACCCTTCATTTTTAACTTAAGAGACAGGAAGGATGGAGGACCTAATTCTGTAGTGGTCCAGGTGTGGCTCAGACTGGTCCCTCTGTCTTACGGGGGAGCTGGCAGTGCAAAGTGTCATGAAAGGGGGATTCCAAAAGGGGAGGCGTGTAGGGATGTGAAACCATTACCTTAGTCAGAGGGTGCTGATTAGTGCCTATGAGGTTTGCATTTATGCCTGCTACTTCTAGAAGTTGTGTTAGTTCCACTCAAGACTAAATCAAATTTAAGGTGTTGTTTGGTGAGTTGACAAGGCAGAAAAGATGGGTCCTATGTTCTTCTTTCATTCCTGTCTTGGTTCCTGTTGTGCTATGCTGTCCTACCCCTCTCATTAATTCTTTTACTCATTGTACCTTTTGGTGAGCTGGTTTAGCTGACAAAACTAGCAATTTCACCCCTTTATAAGACTAAAGTAGCACAGCAAATCTTTTTTTCTCTGTTTTACATGAGTATTTTTTAAATTAATGTATCATTTAGAATTTTTGGATGTGGAAATGTACCTCTTGTGCTGTACTCTTGTACTGTCTTTGCCTGGGATAGAGTTAATTTTCTTTACAGTGGCTTGCATGGGGCAGTGTTTTGGATTTGTGATGAAAACTGTCTCGGTAACACAGGGATGTTCTAGCTTGTGCTGAGCAGTGTTTGCACAGCATCAATCCCTTCTCTGTTTCCCACTCTGCATCCCCCCCGTGAATAGACCAGGGGATGCACAATAGGCTGGCAGGGGACACAACTGGACAGATGACCCAGACTAACTAAAGAGAAATTCCCTGTCATGTAACGTCATGCTCCCAACTAAAAGCAGAAAGAGGGGGCTTTGGAGGGGTCAGCCATCTTCTGCTTGGGAGCTGGCAGGGCATCAGACTGTCCATGGGAGGTGGTGAGTGATTGCTGCAGCATCACTTGTTTCACTTTTTTCTTCCCTCTTTTTCCACTTATCTTGCACTTATTAAATGAGTGTTTTGTTTGTTATCTTGACCCCTGGTTGTTGGGGTTTTTCCATACCTCTATCCCCATGCCACTTAGGGGAAGGGAGGAGGGAGGGAATGAGTCTTTGTGTGGTGCTTATTTGCCCACTGGGCTTAACCCACAATGGTTTTACAAGAAACAAAACAACACACATACACACTAATGGCATCTGCTGGCTGAAAATCCTGGCTATTAAGCAGAAACATCTTTGTGAAGAGAAGAAAAGCAGACAAGCCCGATTTTAGTTCTTATTTACAGTTACCTTTCAACAGTGATACAGACAGAAAATAAGACAAGTTTTTTATTGGGGTTTTTTTTGTTTGTTTTCATTTTCAAGTATGATTCCATGCCAGCATTATTACTGCTGTGTCAGAAAGTCTGTGAATTTAGGGAAAAATTCCCTATTTTTCTGGCATGTATAATACTGTAGGTATGTCTTATGTCTCTGGATCTGGGATAATATGACTTTCCACTTCCATCTGAACCAGGGTGGAATCATATTGACAGAGCATTTGGAATACCACTGTTCTGTAAACATACATGAATAATAACTAAGTGCCTACAGGTCAGTGAGACAAATATCTCCAATTTTAGTTAAAGTAAATGATATTAGGATTTACAGTTATAAACTTGCACTCCTGGTTTGATTCTTATCAGATTCCTCCCATGTGTGAAGAGCAGAGGTCAAGACTATCTTTCAGATTTGTCTTCAATGGGAGGTTATTACGAAATGTTTTCTTTCCATTCCAGTCTGTTATTAAATTGTGCAGGTATCTACAATGGCTAAGAACAATGGAGAGTTATGGTCAACTTTTTATCAGTCAGGTTGATTGAAGGATTTGCTTCATGGCAAAAATGAGGGCCTTTAGAATAGCTTTTCAAAGTTCTATTGCTGCCCCAGTATGCACTACTTCTTCCTGAAAACCTTTTGGAGCCTTGTGTTACCTGTGTAACTTTGTATTTGGAAAATTTCATTAATTAGTTAAATATTCTAATTTATTAGTTTAAATTACAAACCAGACTCATCATACAGCTCTACACGTAATTTTAATTCTCTTTTCTTATTGTTTGTAATCATGATTCTTCACATTCTTTCTCAATAATTGGAGAATATTCCTTCAGTCAAAACTGATACAACTAAGGAAGAGTTGTTGACTTCCACTTTTTCTCAAGTTCAGTTTCTTTATAGATATATAGATACATTTATGGCATGTATATCATAGTTTCAATGCACAAAGTTCTATTAGTAGTTAATTTGAAAGTACAGTTTACTGGATCTTCTTGTTGAAGTGCAACTATTGGCCATGGGAATAGACCACAGCTTTCATCTTAGTAAGTTAATAGTTAACTGGGAATAATTTATAGTTCAACAATAATTATTTGGCAATATTCTCTGTAGGGGGCACTGGGAATTAAAATTCCTGTATTACCATGCAGTAGTTCTATTTGAATTATCAAAATTCTAAGAAAAAGCTTTAGAATAACTTAGGGCTTTCAAATGATAAACTGCTCAGTCACAAGCAAAAGCAGAAGTACAAACACTAAACTTTCTCATAGAAGACATTCATTAAATCCTCAGAAACATACTTCCTGCATTTCTGTATGAAATTCTTTCTACTCTAATATGAAGTACATCATGCATTTGTAGTCCTGGAGAAGCCAAGCTTGCTTTTGAAAAGATCTTCAATGTATCTGAACATCTGTCTCAGGGAAAGATTTTCTAGTTCCTGTCACTGCTTCTCTCTCAAATTGTTCACAGCAGTAGAAAAAACTGGGGAGACAATTTTCAGGGCTATTGCATTAATTTAGTACTGAATGACACCATTATGCTATTTTACTAGGTATTACCTGTAAGAGGAAGAAGATTTTGGAATATTTTTAGCTGTTATTGAAGTGAATTTGATTCAGAGCAGGAAATTTAAAAATCACTGGTTATGACATAGCTTCCAGGGCAGTGACTGGTGACTGTGCTTTGAGTCAGGATGAGACTGGCAAGGGTCATTCACCACCCTTTCTGCTGTATCTTTTACTCCTAATGTGAAAAAAAGTATAAAAATCTGCCAAGGGGGAATGGCGAAAGCAAGAAAGGGAACAAATGAGAAGGATGGTGTTATTGTGTCCTCAGCCAATGAATAATGCTCCTATTTTGGTATCTAGTAGTTGTGAAGGAAGAAGATACCCAGAAAACACAGAAATCCATAATTAGTAGGACTATAGAGAAACTAAACCAAACTTGGAATAGAACTGAATGATTAAGGTTTGTGTCAGGTAAAATGGTTGAGACTTACAGGACTGAAAAGACAGGCCCATTCTCTTCTTACTCTCTTGCTTTTTCCAGCAGCTCCGCTCTTCACTTTTCATCCCCTTCTCTGCAACAGCTTTGGTGTTTTTCTTGCTTTTTGGTAATTTGAGTGAAATCACTAAGCAAGCTGAAAACTGAGCCATGAAGGAGAGGGGTGAGTAGCTTCAGCTGATTTAGTGAGCTGTACAGTTCATAGTGGTCTGATGAAAACCACAGCTGGGATGAGGGAGGACATGCAAGTGTGGCAGCAGGGAGAAGTGAGCAAGGCCACCCATCCTGCAGGGAATCATTAGATCCCCAAAAAATCTCAATTGCATCCAAAAACTGGAAGCCAGAAGGCTGGCTGGGACTGGCTGAAACAGAATTTGTTAGGAGTGGGAAATGAGATGAATCAAGTTGGATGAAGATAAGGAGAGACTGTGATATTTTGAGTGGGTGCTATTAATACTGAAGCAGGAAGAACAAGAGATGGAGGACAAGTGAGAAAGGGGAACTCCAAGACTGAGTAGAGACTGTTAGCTTGGCTAGGATAGAGAACATTTATGGAGTATCACAAAACAAGTAGAACATTGCTGATTAGAGATGAGACAATTTTTATTTTTGTTTTGTTGGGAAAGTCTGCAAAAGGAACTGTAACCAATAGAATGTACATTATGGATATAAATCTCTCTGACTTGTTGATGATCCATGCAGTTGGTATGCAGTATTATGAAATTTTGAAGATGCAGAGAAGAGAAGGGAGGAAGAAAAAGAAAAGTGAGATAGAGTTCTGATTTTAAAGTCTTCAAATTTATAATAGTTATTGTGTTGTAGGGAAGGCATCTCAACTGCTGGAAAACATTTGTGAATATAAGTTTTTAAGATTATTTCTCAAATAATTTTCTTTAATTGACTAGTTAAAGGTGTTTACCCAAGAGTTCTTTGCAATATATTCTGGATGTAATTGGAGATGCATCTATGCCTATCCCTGCTGATTATTAGATAGAGAATGTTGTGTTTGCTTGTTTCTGCCAATGAGAATTTTATGGCAGCAGTTCACTTTCCATTAGAAAAAATTGAAAACGAACATTCTGGTAGTTTTGTATGGTTGTCAAAAATTATGCACTGCCATTTAGAAATGTGCCAGTTGCTAATCTGCTATCTCTGGCAGATCAATTTTTCAGTTTTTAAATATAAAAGTACTTTAACCTATAAAGAAATGTTTACTGTAGAGATAAATTCTTGAATAATTATTATTCCCAAATTGGCGTAAGGTTGTATTTTAATCCTCAAAGATCTTGAGGGGAGTGAAAAGTGAAAATGATACTTTCAGTTTGATAGTTCACTCCATGGTGGCTGGAGAAAGTGTGTTCATATCTGTACTCCAAGAGCTGCCCTACTCCTTAGGTCTCTCAACTGCCTGTGAAAACTGGGTTATCCCAGTTTTTCTGCATTCATTTCTGTTTGCAGTGTAAACATAGCTTACTTCCATGTGAAGAAGAACACTGATTCTACAAATGTAGCAGTTATGTAGTCTATAGTTCTACATATCTGTTTAAATTTCCAGCATTAATGTAGCAGGATGTGAGAAGCTTTAGTTTTGGCTTTGGTTGGATGTATTATCATTAACTACAAAATAATTAATCTATTGTGGTGCCAGTGCTAGACAACTTGAAATTGAAAAATGGCATACATGCAACATTTCACCCCAGATATTTCATGAAGGTAGCAAAAAAAAATTAATATCAAGGTACTATTTCAATATTATTTTGTCTTCTCCTAGCTTGACTCTTTAAGCTGAAAAGGGACAAATAGAGTCAGCTAAGAGAAATTCAATAACAAGACCTTATGATATGTTCCTGAACCATGGTTTTGGAAAATGAAGTTTCATATAAACAAAACCCTCTTTGAAGGCTCTTATAATAGGAGACAGGTTATATTATAGTGTTTTTGATGTTCCTTTTATAGGGAAGGGAAAGGTTTATAAATATCTTCTCTAATTGAAGTGGTTCAGAGAATTGCTAATTAGCATTTTAAAAGCACTCTAGCATTCTGTCCACAGTAAGTATGCACTTCATGAAGTAAGTTTGCATATGGACCACATGGAAGATGATGCAGAGTCTCTCACAGGTAATTCACATGAAAGTAATATACATGAGTGTGTTGCTTCACAAAACCCATCTTATTCAGAATAAATGTTCTTTGAAGATACTATAAAGGAGTTAAGTATGAAGAGACTAGTGTGAGAAAAGAAATAAAAAAGAAGAGAGAATTAATCATACAATCTCCAAATCATTTAGGCTGAAAGGACCAGTTGAGATCATCTAGCCCAATCCTCTGCTCAGGCTGGGTAAATTCCCCAGGCCTGTGTGCAGTAGGGTTTTTTAATTTCTCCAAGAATGATGAGTGAACAAGCTGTCTATGCAACCTGTATTAGTGCTTGGCCACTCTCACAGTAAAAGAATGTTTTCTTTTGTTCAGGTGGAATTATGTAAATTTTCAATTTACCATCTCAGTGTTCTAAATACCATTAACTTCTACTCTGAACTTGTTTCTTTTAGCCCAGTGTGTCTCTAATATCCTCTGGGAATTGTGTTACCTACAGACTCAGTGTGGCTAAAACAGAGTTAATTATTTCTGAAGACCTTTCCAGATACTGGCTTTCTGAGTCATAGTGAGTAACACCACTACTTTGACTATCCCTTAGATCTGTAAGATACTTTCTTTGATAAGGATTTCTCTTGCTCCTTCTATATATAGTTGCAGGCTGTATCTAAATTATTTCCTGGTAAGTGTGCATGTTCTTTCTGGATATATGATCTTGTAAAGCTTGCTAATTGTATGTCCAACTAAAATTACAGTCACTACAGAGCTGTTTAATGGATCTTTGTTTTCCCGTTATATTCAGTGCAGTTACTCATTGTACACTGTATTGTGATTGCCTTCAAGCACATCATCCTGTATTCTCTGTTGAGTCTTACTACACATATTAATGATAAAAGATCATTAATACTTCATCTCAGTGAAGCCAAAATCTTTTCATACCAGTATAAACAAAATAAGGCAATGCTGCATTGAAATGCAGACTTATGGCAGTTTGAAATGAACATGGGCAGGACTGTAAGTTCAAGACATGGTCTCTGAGTTAAAAAGACCCTCTGAAGACTGGCCTTGATAGATTCTGTGAACAAATAGCTCCTGTTTTAGTTGAATGACTTCTCAGCGTGACACTTAAGCAACAGTTATATTTTCTTCTCTCTTTGTAACATGTGACGCTTCAGTCAAAGGCAATCAGTGAGGGGAAACCAAACGAATTAAATTGGAATGGAAAACCAGAGACAGCTTAATGTTTTATGCAGGTCATAGATTAACAATTTTCTGTTTCATGGGGGGAGAAAAGGCCAAAACATTCCTTCTGGTTTACAGTTTGTGCACTCAGTTTAAGAGACTTGCTGTAATGAAATAGACTTCTTTTCTCATCAGTATAAAAAGAATTTCTTGAAGTAAAATGCTGTGATGATGTGGTAGTTGTAGTTTCTTAAATCTGTATGTATTCTATTAGTCACTTGAAACAAGTTGATAGAAATGGCTCAGCTGAAATTTTTCTTGATGGATCAGGATGATATATAAACTGAGATCAGATTCCAGTATTTATCTCTGTAAGTATGATTTAATAATGTATTTAGGAATTTTTAAAATCTCTAATAGCTACCCTTTGGTATTTTGTCTTTGAAAAAGTGACGTAGCACCAAATCCTACTTGTAAAAGTGGTGAAAAATTCTGCATAATCCCTGCTAAAATATATTTTAAAATACTGAAAATTAATAAAGATGCAATTTATGTGCAATTTATGGTGTCCCATACTAGTAAATAATTTTGAATAGTATTTCTTTATTTAGATGTGACATGAATCTCTAATAATACATGTAAATAATACCCAAAAGTAGTGAATATTATTTATGAATCATAGCATTAAAAAAGTACACCTAGTGCCTTAATGATTTTTTTGTGTGTCAGAGTAATTTTTCTTTGGGCTTAGATTATGAGTGCCCTTGTATTTAGATTATGGTAACTTCTCAATTGTGCCAAGTATTTATGATTTTTTAGACCATATTCAAAGATCTCTTCAGGCTTGTGTGTTTTGTTGCTGGGATCAACATGGTAAAAATAGGACAAAATAAATAGAAGTGAGATGCTGAGAACAGTTGGATGTGTTTTACATGAGGAATTTTAAAGGCTATGGGAAATTTGTCTTTACCAGGACAAAAGCTGTGGAAAGAAGGAAATAGAAATAATTCACAGTCCCTCACCTGAGTGACAGTCTGTATATACTGCCACTTGTAGTGTCCNTTTTTTTTTTTAATGTACATTTTGGAAGTGTTAAAATGGAAAGTGCTATTTGCTTTTACAGTGAAGAGGCATACGGGACATTTTTGCATTCTGAATACAATGAGCCTCTCTGAAATTGTCCTAAGCAATCACTTAGCATTTCTTTGCTATCAATGCAGAGTTTAATGATTTTTGACTTGGATAGTTCAAAACTACCAGGATTAAAGGTATCACTAATGAACAGTTTAGCTAACCTGTTACCATGTTTGTTCTCACTTTTCTTGCATATGTTGGAAAATTAAGAAGCAAACTGTGTTGAAAAAAAATCTGACTTTATGGGAAAGCTATTCTGAGTTTCTACTCTGCAACATTTTCAGTCATTTCTGTATTTGTTTGTCTATCTCATGAGTAGAACTGTTTATTAACTTTTACCCCTGCAAATCTGAACCTGTTAAGTCACCAAAACCACCAAATATTTTTGGATAGAAAAAGCTTCTTATTACGTATGCAAAATGAAGTAAATTGATTCAGTGTTTCTATTATGGAAACGTAAGTAAAACTAACAAAACTGTAGTACAGGGGAGTTTGGCCAAAAAAATGTTATTACTTCTATGAGAGCATGAACTTATTTTTGAGTCATAAGTTGCAGAAAAGCTAGAACTGGTTGTTCCCATCCTTTTACCCCCTAACACTTCACATTTTTCAGCAACTAGGCTAGGAGCCCTGGGAGGCCCTGCCAGCTGGAGGGCACACCCTCAGTTCCCAAACTGCTCCCAGCAGATTTAATTCTCATTATCTGCAAAATACCAGGTGCTCTCTGTGACCTAAGATGTTAATCGTGCTTACCTCATGTACATAATTTGTGTATGGGATCTGATTCATATTGTCAGTGTACTTATAACAAATAGCTTGATTTCCATGCCCAGGGAAACTGAACACTACAGCTGCTAAGGCAGGCCTATTTAAAAGCTGCAGAATTTTCTTAAGCATATTGTGGTAAATTAGTCAGCAGAAGTCATTCCAAGATCTTTGGGGCAATTACTCAAAAATGGCTTCTTTTATTTTATGCAGCACTGAAGTCAGTGGTTTTGTAATCCCTTAACTAACATTGTGTTAACATATACTTGAAGTCTGATAGTTATTGTTATAGAAGTGAAATCTAAATCTTTGTTAAGTTTGTTGGAGAAAATAAAATCTTGGGGGGGGGTTTTCTGTGTTAATTTTATTTAAGACATATATACAACCTGTAAAGCAGCTGGCATTGAGCTATTTCATCTCACAATAACTAAGATTTAGGGGTTATTCTCTCTAAGTTTCTCCTAGAATGTATATTTTTGTCAATAATATAGTTATCCATATACTCTAAACTTGATCATATGTTCACTAATTTGTAATTTTTCAAAGTGAAATTTGTTTTATATTAAGAAAATAAAGCATTCAAGTATGAAAAACATACTGAAAAAGTTATTAAAATAAAAAGTACTCCATTTATGAGAGTTTTAAAACAAAGGTATATTAAAATATAATTACAGTTATNGCCCCAAAACCCTTTTTTTTTTATCAGAAGTAGCAGCCTTCTGAAAATTATTTTCCAGGTGAATAATTGACTAATGTACCAAGGACAGAAGATGGCAATACATATTTTTGCATGTGCAAAATCTAAGTTCTTACTTATAATGCTTTTGTACGCTAATTTCCTTTCATATGCTTCTTTCATGGGATATGGACCTAATAATTTTTGTACTAATTCACTACAACAGATTGTTCTTTAAATCTGACGCATAGTGAAATCATAGTTTTAAGTATATACGTAAGATAAACAGCACTATATAAATTCCCAGGAATTGTTTACATGTTTTTTTTCTTGTGATTAATTTGTATTCCACTTTTACACTTAGTTATGCAAGTTATACTTAATTATGCAAGAATGAAAGATGTTTGTCATCCAAAGATGGGAAGAAAAATGTTAGGACATACTTTTTCAGTTTTTCATTTTTTTCAAAAATCTCTTACTTTTTAGCCTTCAGATTTCTATCTTGACATCTTATCTTCAGTATGAATGGCAGTGTCTCATTTCAATGTTTTTCTTGCATTATGGGGAAAAAAAAAATCCTAATTTTGTTTCTTAGTTTGTCAATCTTAATCCATGCTGAGAGTTTTTCTCCAGCCTGTGGATTAGTAAAAGAGGCCATACCTAATTAGTCCAAAGAACCCTATTTTTCATCTCATCAGGCACTGAATATTTGTCAAGTCCTTTTCATCAAAGTGATTGGATAACATTTAAACGATTGCACCTTGCAACCAAAACAAAAGGTTTGTTTCCATTTTATTCAAATTTTGGTTGCCTGTAAGAATTTTGAATTTAAAGGCTTTATTCGAAGGTTAGCAGAAAATGAGCTGTAGTTTGAAGCTATTTCAGATTTCCAGGGTGACACTTTGTGAGAGATCTCTCTTTTGTTAAAGAGCTACCTTTGAGATAGCAAAGTAAAGTGAGAACTTCTGTGATTCCTGCAAAGTGAAATGGTTTTTAATCAAACATTAAATAGGTGAGACTTTTCCCCCTGTCTTCCATGGTATTTCTAACCATACAAATGGATTTTTCTAGTCCTATTTTTTTCTTCTCTGTGTAATAGAATTTCACTTATAGTAATGGAGAGGCTTCGTATGAGAGGAGTCACATAAGCTGTGTTTGTGTGGCATGTCTGGTCCTCACTAGCCACCCACTGCTTTTCCAGTTTGGTCTTCAAGACTCACTGGGTGGATACCCAGGCAGTTCAAAGAGAAGCCTGAGCCTGAACACTTCTCTCAGAGTTGCAGTTGCTAAGATATGTCTGCACAGACCTCATATGCATCCATCAAAATCCCTGTGGTGTGGCTGGTGTTACACAGCTTCTCTCACACCCGTGAGTTGCAGTCATTCCACTCTTGTGGCACAGAGCGAGGACCTGAAGCTTCCCCCATGTGGGTGAGGTGTGACTGTAGGCTCAAAGGGGATTCCAGGCTACAAGCAAGGCTGAGACATAGCCTGGGCTTGAGGCATTAATAATGTGGATGGTCAGTGAGACAGCATAAAAGCAGGTTCAATTAACTTTGAAAAGTAAGTTGCAGCTCTGTCATCACAGGGTGGAATTTTCTTATGTGTAATTCATTGAAATTGATGTTAAATGTGCAAATGGAGATGACAGCTGGGTGTTCCAGTGGAACAAATGAAAGGTTTCTTGGGGTTCTGGTCTGCTTTAGCAGCTTTGGCTGCTAAAAACAACATCTAATGGTACTAATATTTAAATAGTCATGACTTTGAATAGTCGTGGAAATATTTCCACTCATCCTCTTGGTGGTTTATAGTAGCATGCTGCTTTGCTTTCTTACTCAGCAGCCATCCTTAAAACACTCCCACAACCCCTTCATCATGTCTCCTTTATTTCCATAACTTTTCTCCTTTGTCTGACTTACACTCTCCTATCTGCACCTTTTGAAACAAACTCATACTTTCCTTCTTCACACAGAATGATCTCTGCCACCCTTTCAATATGCTGGGCAATTACCTGTAAGATCATTTCACAAATGAAAGGAAGGAATGCTGAATGCTACCTCCTTATTGCACAGGATCCTCGGAATGAATGCAAAATTGTGCAGAATGGAAAAAGCACAGTTTTAGGTGCCCTAGGGGTGTCTGAGGCACAGACACGGAGCTGGCAAATCTGACCTGGAATGATCCACACCTTCATGAACTGGGGTAAATTAATTTTGGCATCTAACATTCATTTAGGCAACTGAGTCCAAATAATTGTATTGTAAATGATGTTTCAGCTTTTTATTGCAGCAATGTTGTTAACTTCATCTAGCCAAACTATTAAAAATGGATCATTCCTTCAGAAAAAAAAAAAAAAATTTAAATGCATTTGAATTTTAGTCTAGACTCTCATCCTACATTTTGGTGCTTTGTAGTCTTTGTTCATTGTTCTAAAAATTGAGCTGTATTTAACTCTGTATTCGTTCTCCCGGGAACTGCCTGTATTTCTGTATTAAATTTCTGCTTAAATATAATTCAGTCATTGTCTCTGTGTCAGTGCAGTAAGGCACTTCTTTTGACTTTTAACCATAAACCTTAACAGACTATGTTGGGATTTTCTGCAAAATGATTTTATGGTCCTCAGTCCATAGATATAGAAACCCCCATCTATTTTAATCCTAGTAGAAAAATTGATGAAGTGAAACTAATTGTACTTCTAGGTGACACAAGTATAGGGTTCAGGAGGACAGACCTTAGAGGCCTTTGCCCAGTGTGCAGAATTTGCATAACAGGCTTACTGTTACAACAGAACTATGAGCACAGAAATAAAAGGAAGTTACACTTTTTATTTGGTTCCTTGGACATCCACATGTTGAAGATGAAAGAATTTTAAAATAGGAAATATATCTTTCATATGAATCAGAAATATGATCAACAGCATCTTGCTGTCACATTACCAGAGTGGTGTGCTTCAGAGTGGCGTGTGTTATCAGTGTGCCTTGAAAGAGAGAACCACCCTTTTCAAGAATGGCCCTGAATGCAGGCTTAACTCAAAGCAAGACAGAGAGCATATGCTTATGATTGATTTAAATAGGAATGCTTTCCCAAACAAAATTATATGCTAGATGGCCAACACTTGCGAAGTTGTAATTTTATATTTAAAGTGAATGTAATAATACTGGCAGCCTTGAGGTTGCTGGATTGCAGTAGTGGCTGG
>VZTR01023061.1:13533-51587 GCA_013400775.1 Chaetops frenatus | reverse complement strand
TATTCAAAGAAAGTTTAAAATACTTTAAGCAATCTATTACCACTTCCACACCCCCATGTTTTCACAAGTAACAGTGTCTATATAGGTGGCATAAGATATTTTCAGGAGTACTTCTCACCTCTCACTTCTTGTGAAATCTATGAAAGGAGGGAATATTCAAGAGCATTGAAAATGGGAAAGACTGTCCAGTGGTTGTGGACTAAATCTGACTTATTATTTCCTAAGTACCAAAAAAATTAGTTTTGTTGCTGTTGATAATGTCCCTGGTTATCTATATGGGCTGTTTTTTAATTGTTGGTTCTAGTGCTTTTACACATTTCTATCCATACTTTGTTAGATCAAATCTTAATATTTGCACTAAAATATTAATATAATGAAATTAACGCAATGTAGAGATGGCTGGCCTAAGTGACCTCTACACATAGATTTACTGACATTAAAGCTTAATTTAGGCAACTTTCAAAGTTTTGAAGTGTAAGGTAAAAGATGTAGGTTATTTACAATCAATCTTACTCTCATTTATTTTTTACTTGCCTAATGCCCAAACCAAATCTTTTCAGTGGTGACTTTGCCTTTCTCATGGTTAAGAAGTGTATAAAGAGAAATATTATAAAAAGCACATGAGAAAAGTAATGTAAACTCTTATGGTCATTAAATAGCTCATTACATTTACTTAAACTGCTGATATTGTAGTCTCTGTTCCTAGCTTGCTTTCTAAAAGATGGTAGCTTTCAGCTCGGTATCTTTTTGTCTGGTTTTTTTTCTATATAGTTCTTAATTGTCCTTATTGCACTTTCTACAGATTTCTAATCTTTTTAAAAACTGTTGCTTGCAAGGTCAAATCTTGCTTAACAAAATAAGGAATAAAGAATTTACACCTCAGTCTCCTCCTCCACATTCTTTTAGCTAACTGGCTAATACCACAGAGAGAACTGGTTGTAAAAGTCACAGTGAAACACTCGCCACAACAGCAATTACAGGATTAGGAATGCTTCCATTTTTAGTAGTTGCTTTGAGTGTAATCTATAACAAACATGGTATGTGCTCTGGTTGCATAGAAATTACTTCAGGTAATGAAGCTGTAAACAGTTGTAAACTGGTTTTAGAAAATTATCATTGTCTATTTTACAGCTCCACAAGACACTTAGCATATGCCTAATAAAAACATATGTAAACATATGTGAAAATACATCTGTCAAGTATTTTAAAGTTTTCTGTAGTATTTAATTTTTCTATGTCCATAAAAGGCTCACTTGGGAAATGTTGTATGCTGATTGGATATTTAATTAGATTACTTTGGATATTATCCCCATCTGGTAGTTACTGTGAGCACTGAAGTTCTTTGGCATTAAAAATGAGCCTTTCACTAAAAAAAAAGTTCCTGGCACTGCATCTCAGAACCTTGGCCTAAACATTGATTGTGGCATTTGACTGTGGACATGTGAAGCTTCTTTAGGAACAGTAAAAGATGAAGAATTTGCACTGAGGTGACAATTGCTTCATGTGTCATACCCTCCTGGGGTTTTTAGTATCTTTGGTTCTTTCTTTATAGTGCCAGTTGTGAACACTTGGAGGGCATCTTGCTTGCATCTGAAGGCAAGAGTGGGCTGGCAAGTGACAAGGCATGTCTTGCTTGTTAATTGCTCAGTGTAACTAAAATTGTTAAATTTGAGTATGTGCTAAAGCAGTAGGCTTGTACAGGGCCAAACTGGCTCAGCACCTTTCAGGTCTGTATCCTAATTCAGAAAATACATTCCGTACCTGTTACTAGAGTTCCTGTTTCTCAAGCACATGTTGGATGATACAGCACTGAACCTTGAATATGATTCATCTTTCTGCTGGTGATCTGCCCTTTTTCTTGTGTTGTTTTGGTTTTGTTTGTTGAGGGGTTTTTTTCCCTAATCTACATTGTACTAGTTCTTTTACACTAAGTTAGTGATAAGTATTCTTATTTTTTTATTAGGGTTTTCTCTCTTACAGATGGGGGATTTTTGTTTTGAATTAAGGAAAATGGCCTTGGTTGAGACAAAGGAAAAAAAGCAGTGTAAATGATATAAATTACTGTAAATGTAAACCCTTAATGAAAAAAATACAAATCCCATTCAGTGTCAACAGACTAAATGAAAAGTTACTTCAATATAAACCATTCAAATTTATATAAGGAATTTATATGATTTGATGGATGTTGCCAATTTTGTTAGGTTTATGATGATTCTGAAGTATTTTTTAAAAGCTTTGAGTTGTAAAACATGCTTTTGCAGCTGATACACTCTGCATTGAGAAGTTGTACAAATATTTTTTACAAGAAAAATATTTTAGATTTCCTTCACATCCCTGTGTTTGGTGGTTGCTCCAAGCAGTTGAACTTTCTAGGCCAGAAAGCTTTATTTTCACTGGTTTTTTGCTATTCTTTTCTTTTAATGATAGAAGTTCAAGTCAAGCTATGTACAGTATATCACCTCCTGCAGGAAGATATCCTTCAAGTTCCCACTTCAGAATAACATACTGATTTTTATTTGCTAGCAAGGGAGGGTAAGTCTTAATTTTACTTGGCAATAGATTTTTGTGTTAGTAATTGGATGGATTTGAAGCAGCTTACATAGTTTTTTCTCCATTATTAGCTGTACTATGCTGTATTTACTATTTGCAAAAAGAAAGGACACAGGCAAAAGAAAATAAATTTCTGATTGTTTTGGATATTGGTACTTCTAGCTTTCTGAGCATTACAAGGACCTTAACTGCCACTGCAGGGTGCTGCTGCTCCAGGGCTTTGCTCCCACACTCACCACTTTGAGAGGTTTAAGTATTGTGCCATTCAGGCTTCTTTGTTAGAGCAATATAGCAAGTAGCAGGCCAACACTTGCTTTTTAAAATCCACAATTTGTCATCATGCAAAAAGAATTTCTAAGTGTATTGTGGAAACAGGCAATCTTCAGCAAGGATTTTGCCAAAGACCTTATACTATGAATCGCCCCATGCTACAGTACAGATTAAATAAAACTATATAAACTGGGGGAAAGGATGACTTATGTCTTCATTCCCAAAGACAGAATTTAGAATAATTTTCCAGTTTCTCTAGTCTTGCACTTATCTGTAAGTTTTCTTCAAGTTAAAAGGATTTATTTATCTACCTAGTGCATAGACAACTACGTACTTCTTTACATTCTATCCAATACAGTGGAAAGAACTGTATTGATGCTAAGATTTCAGTCTTCTCTTGGGTCTCTGCCAGAGCAAACAGGTTTCTTCTATTTGCTTCTTTCCCATCAAGGAAATCTGGACAATTAAAAGAGAAGGGGGAGGGTTCCTTCTAGGTTTTTAAATCTCATTTCAACTTTTCTTATCTTTCTCCCTACTTATTCAAATTTCCTCAACTTCAAAACAGACTTTAAGTCCAAAAAATTAAATCTTATTGTCCTCTGTGTCAGCTACGTACATGGGAACACTGAGTGCATAACTTATGTGTTTATACAGAATTAATGTCTTTATATACTGACAGATATGAGATACCACAGATGGCATATGGATGGAACTGTGCAATATCATCTTACCACAGAATCTGAAACTGCTGAGACTACTTCCAGTGTTGTTTTAATTTGAGATCTAATTTATTGGTGTCTGTAATAACAAAAATAAGAGACATTTTAAACAGGAAAAATCAGAAAACTTTTACTGCTTAGAAAGGAAAAGGTCAGGACATAGGGATGGATCTTAGAATTTGAGATTCTCACTGCAAAACAAAAAAATTTGGTAGGATCTGCATATTTTGGATTTCCATAATTTTTAAAAATATGTTGACTTAGTTTATCTTCACAGTTCACCAGTGCTTTCAATAACAATGGTCAAGCCTCATCTATTTGAACCAAAGACTCTTTAACAGGCTGTGATTTGCTGACTTAAGATCCTGTAAGAGCTAAATCCCTACAGTATTAACATTCTCTTAAGTTGGTAATACTGTAAATCCTCTAAATGTAGTTCTGATGCTTAGAGTGTTCATTTCTACTGTCAAAATGGTGCCTTTAAATAGGCAACTTCTGAGATAGACAGTTTCAGGTTTGGGGTCCACTAGCTGAAAAAACCAACTTGGTTATTTATTTTGTTTGTTAAGGTATTTTTTTCCTAAAATTTAGGATCCCCAAAACTTTAAAGGTCCACAAAACCTGGCATTCTGAGACTCATTCCCAAATGGTATTCAAACATTTAAATTTTATTTACCTTCTTTGCTCTTCTTCCAAGAGGCAAGCAGTGAATACAAGGATCTAATTAACACGAGGTTTTCTTTCTTCATGCATGAGTGTTTATAACATTTGATCAACTAGGCAACAGAATTGTACATTACATAGAAATCAACATACAAAGAGTAAGCATTATATTTTTATCCTATGTGTTATAATGAAGCAATCTAGAAAGAATGAAGTGTGATTGAAATTTTAATACATAGTGGTCAGGAAACATATCTAAAAGCAATCAGTGTAAGCATTGGCCTCAAAGTTAAGTATGTTGTGGTAAAGCAAACCATGTACCCAAGGAAATTGATATAATGACATCCAAATTCCTTGAATTAGCAAAAAAAAAGAAAAAAAAGAGTTTAAGAAGTGGATTTTTCCCCCCAAGTTCTTTCTCCCAGACAGCTGAGAAAGCACAAACAGGTTTTCTCTAGAGAGAGACTGCCCAGAGAATCTCCACAGAAACTGTAGAACTGTGTATTCCACAATGGCAGCTTAACAGAAGTGTATTACATGGCATCTAATATGCCTGTTTGCTAATTTAACCATTTGTGTTTAAAAGACTTTGTATGAGAAGAATGGTAATTTGTACAAAAAAAGTCAGATGTAATTACCATATAATTATGGACGTTCAGCATAGGACTAGAGGGTTTAGGAAATCCTGGATGTACTATTTATTGTTACAGTCTGATGATGTGACCCTGTCTGTACCCCTGAGGTTTGAGTGCCTCATCTGTCTTACCTGTGACAACGTAAAAAAGTTGTTTCCTCGTACTCACAAAGAATGCATGGTAAGAATTGCTTAAGAAGCATTAAGTATTCAGTCTTCCCATATTTACATTGCTCTGTCTTCCATTCCCTTGGGACAATAGATGGCAGCAGATCTGTATTTGGGCAGTCTTCTTTGTACATAGAGTGCACAGAGGAGGCACTCCTAACTGCTATAAACTGTAAAACCTGGAAGACAGTTTGAGTAGCAATTAGACTTTATTGAAAGCCTTCTTTTTTCAGCAGGAAAAAAAAATTATGTCAAATCAGTTTAGCTGGCTAAGGGATAAATATGCATTTTAAAACTTCCTAAATTTAGCCTGTGATTCAATGATACATGCAGGTGTTTGCATGCATAAAATACATATGACGGGTATTTTTAAATGCACTATCAGATTACAGTAGGTTGCCAGTTTAAAAAAAAATGTTTCCTGCCTGGATAAGTGTAAGTAGCAGTGAAATCCATCTGTCAGCGCTGACAGCATGGTGAGCTTCAGGGAAAAATTTGACCAAAAATTCAAGAATTTGCTTAAAATAGAATACTTAGAGAGATGGTTAAAGTTCTCCTTTCATACTCCACTGTCTGCTGGGTTGGATGGGTCCCTCACCATAGAAGTGGCTGCATGCTGATGGTGTGTGCAGGTGAGAACTGGTTCAGGGAGGAATGTGATCATCATACCGGGATAAATGCATAGATAACAGAACATTAGGTAATAATTGCACAGAGGGTGGAGAATGGAGCCTTGGTAACAGACTTGGGAGGAGCCTGCCAACAACAAAAAATACCATGAATTAATGTAATGGTGCATAAAACTAAATTTGGACAGGAATTGAATCTCTGCAGCTGAGGGAGTTATTCATTTTCTTAGAGGCCCAGAAAGCACTTGGTGGGCTGACTCTTCTTAGCTGGGCCACAGTTAATTATGGGGAAATACCAGCTGCTGCAACAAGGAATTCTGATTGTGGCCTCTTAACTCTTATAGAGCTACAACTCTATATCACTTAATGAATCCATGGAAATTATCAGAGTAAGCATATTATAGGTAGAAATCACTGCTGAAAAGGAATTTGCTCTTTAGCAATAGCTGGCATAGAACAGACACCTTGAACAACACAGCTAAAAAGAATTGATCCAAAATGACTGTAAACTTTGAAGTATTAAAGGTAATGCTGAGCCAGGTGGGCAACCAGTGAATTGGTAATTACAAGGATAAAACAAATTCCCAAAGAGCATTTAATTAAAAATCGTAGTATTTCCTGGGCTTTATTATGTATATTTGCATTTTAATGCTGTTTTAATTTTTTATGATAGCATATATGGTTTTTATAGGTTATATTACAGGATTCCAATTTTTTTCATGATGAAAAGTCAGTAGATACCCACAAAAACTGTAGCACTGATCTGTGACAGAAATCAGGAGAAGCAGCAAAACCTGTCATGATGGGTTTGTTAACATGATACAAATAATGTCCAATTACCTTAAAAATGGTGATTTTTACTGTTTTGTCTCCACTCACTTGGAACTTTCTTTGTATTTTACATGTCATAATCATGTAAACAGGGGTGGCTAGAGGTAACTGGGCCAATTGTATGGTGCAACAAATATGAGGTCAAAATTCAACCAATACATTTTACTCAGCTTATTATTAGTATAATATTTGTATTCAATATTAAAAGCATAATATTTGTATATCTGATCTTAAAGCTTTCTAAATATCAGAATGATGTAATCAGTGGGTTTTAGCTGGGGTAGAGTTAATTTTCTTCACAGTGGCTAGTATAGGGCTATGTTTTGGATACATGGTTTCTGCATGGAATTTTGTTGCTGGCTGTGGTTAAACCACAACATAATGGCATAAGGGCCAACAAAAAGAATGTTTTATCAACCAATGACTCAGAAAGTGAGAAAGCAAGCCTCTCTTTAGATCCCTGATCTAAAAGATAGCACATCTGATACAGTTTAGTATCATATGCAGTGCATAATTTCAAAATGTGTAAAGGTATGTGTAATGCTCTTTTGCAGAAATGCTGTATTTTGATAGGATCTCACTGGGATTTCATCTGAATAAGGTGAATGATGAGTTTATTCACACAGTAATGACTGGCTTGCACTTTGGATTATTGGCCATTTTATCAAGTATAAAACTTTACTATGCTTATTGATAAAGTTTGGCACCTAAATTATTTGGAACTGTAAGCTATCAGAAAGTTTGAAAATCAGCCTACATTTAAACATTCTTACAGATTCTGATCCTAGTGCCTCTTTTTTTTAACATGATCTTTTAAAGCTAAGGAAAAAGAAAAAAAAACTTTTAAAAATTACAAAATTGTAAATGCCATTAATAGAATCAGAGAAGGGCCTGGATTGAACAGAACCATAAAGATCATCTAGTTCTAACCCCTAGGTCATGGACAGAGATATCTTTAACTAGACCAGGTTTTCAGACCTCCATCAAATCTGGCCTCAAACTATTCCAGGATTGCTTTTATAATGCTAAGCTATGATTGGCAGCAGCCAGGAACCGTGTTAATGTCTGAAGTTTCCAGTAAAATGTTCCAAGATGGATGTGCCTGTGTTCATGAGTGTATATATCCTACAGAATATAAAAAGAGGTGTTATGTATCTTATGTCAGACATTACAATTCACAGAACACACTAACTGCATGGAATTCATGGGTTTTCTCATTGCTAAAGTGGAGGCTGTCATGCAGAAACAGACATTTTTGGGGGTCTAATAAACCAGCAATGCTGTAAACAGGAGGGAGAGTGCTGAGGGGTTGCAATGCATGACATACAGTAGTACACTTGTGGCTGACAGGTTTTGTTCTTACCTCTCCTGTTAAATCCATGGCTGTTTGTATCTAAACCATTCCACAATTAGTTTTAAGTTTACTGGAGAAAGGTAAAATCTTAAGTATCACTTCTGATTGAAAGACTCTGCTTTTTATTGCACTTGGTGTAAGGGACTAAGATGGATTGGCATAGTCCCCACTAAGGCTGTGTTTAGCCACTGTCAAAAAGTTTGTTAAATCAGTTTGTAGAGCTTCCTTAGTGTAGTTTTATACTTCATACCCACCTCTGAAATACATGTGTGTAAAGAGCACATTTAGAATTACCAGTAAGAGTGCCTTGGCAGAGGTGAAAACCCAAGCATTTTACACACAATCTCTGTATATTGGGGAAAGACAAGCAGCCCATCTTTTTTCTTTTTTTTATGCTATATCTGACCCACAAAAGTTAAGGACAAAAAGATTTTTTTCTGAGTGAAAGCAAAGTTTGTACCCCCTTTATACTGTTCTGGTTTGTTTTAAACAAGCAGAAGAACTGTAAGTGCACATGTTGGTAGCATGTACCAGAGTTTCAAAAAGATACTGAACTTTCTGTATGCAGGGACTATGTACAGATGCATAGAATTCTTTCATTTCATTTCATTTCATTTCATTTGGACCTTTCAGCAGAGTCGGCTTTCAAGGAGGACTTCACTGAACGGCTGACTGGTTTGGATGGGGCAAGCAGAGATGAAGATACGTGGGTTCTGGATTGCAGACTGGGGCACTCAAACTCATTTCCTCATTCAAGTGAGAAAGAGAAGATCAACAGAAGTGTGTTGCATCTGAGCCTGGAATTGAATGTGAGTAGGACTATATTCATGCTATATTGGATTTCAACAAACATTTATGATATACAATTACATTTTTGGTATGCGTTGATTTTGGGTCAGTCTAAAACCATGATTCAAAATATCTGACAAACTGCAGAGTTTTGGATGGGATACAGTTATCCAGATGGTCTGTGGGTCCACGTGTCTTTGTGCAGCTGAGAGCAACACATACAGAAAATTTTTGAAATTATATAAATAGATTAAGGTACATGATGTCCCATTTCTAAAATCTTGACGGGTGTTTAGTTTAAATTAGTTGCTTCCTGTAAATGCATTGCAGCAGCAAGCTGTGTGTGTGTGCACCTGTGCAGGTGTGTGAGCTCACGTGCACGTGCACAGCCCGAGCACTGGGAGCCGCGCTGCTGCTTCTCAGAGTTTGGGAGAAGCTGGACTGGCACTGGAGTCAGACTGGCCACGAGTTTGATAGGAAAAGTTTCTAAACTTCCTGGGGTATGAAACACTGAAGCTTCAGAGGGCAACCTGAGTTAATCATAATGTCAGGCCAACTTAATGTAGCTGGAAATACTTACATGCTCGCAGGGGAAGCAGCCTACAGAGACATGTTTTGGCAGAAGTTTTCAAATTGGAAGGGAAGGCAACAGAATGTAGACGAACAGGAAAGAAGCATGGAAAGGATTGAATGATTGAAAGAAATTGCTTTAAAGACTAGATGACATAATACAGTTTGTGCAAAGAAACACTAAGACAAATTTGTGCAAGAGTGACATCTACTGGTGGAAATGCAAGAATTGACTCAGAAGTACAATTAAAATGCTTTTTATTTCTTATAATTACCGTTGGTATTGTATTCTCCTGAGCTTGTTATAAAATTGATTCCTAACTTTCTTTGCTTAAAATAATTATTTAGAATATTGTTGTACCAGTGTGAAGGTACAGGTTTATCACTATAATAAATTGTTGAGATGAAAACAAATAACTGAACTGAGAGGAACTGTGACATAACTATTATCACTGCTGGAAATATATGCTGCAACAGGCAGAATATTGTCCATGAGGATTCTTTGTCTGGATTTACAAAGTCCTTGTATAGAGCAGGAGGAGTTACAAATTAACAGCCATTTAAGAAGAACATTTTGAATAAAAAAAGAGATATCAGAGATTAATAAGAAGTTTGTTTTCATATTTTTTTTTCTTTAGAGAAACATTTTATGTCTAAAAATCTAATTAAATGCACTACAAAAAATGGAATAATTTCAGTTTCTTGTCGTTAATGAGGAGGAATATTTATTCAACTATTTTTAAAGCAGAACAAACATCTTAATTTCTATTAAAAAATGGGTGCTCAACATGGGCTGATGGACTTAGGGACCCACCAAGACATTTCATCCTGCAGCTTACTGCCTGTGACTCTCTTTCAGAACAGAACTCTGTCTTGAATTACAGAGCCCTTGTATCTCCGAGACTATTTTTCTTCTTCAAGATGAATCCATGGGATTGAAGGAGGAGTTGCCAAAAGGATGATAGTGAGAAGGCTGCTGCCTATCTGTTTGGACTGCAGCCCTGCTAGGAGCAGCCATTAAGAAAGATAGTGGCCGAAACCAGGCTGCATAAGTTGCTCAAGTGACAACAACCCTTGGGTGTTCCCTTCCTCTTCAGGGTGGGATGTCACACCCAGATATTGTCTTCCCTGTGCAGTCATAAGACTGGACAGCAAGACAATGGTGGTAAAAAAGGAGCCAGTGTCTGGAGAGCATTCTGAAGCTAAGATCATGTTCCCAGGAAGTAGCTCTAAAATGGACCGATTTATTTACTCACAGTTCCACTACACCCAGTCATGTTATCTATGGTCCTTTTCTGCTGTAGAAGAAAATGTTTAGCTTGACTGATCAAAAGTTTGTCACTATTGTTTTAAAATGAACTTATAATCATAATAACAACAACATGAAAACATAGTTATTTATTGAATAGCTCTGCTTGCTCTGGATTAGGAATACCCTAACATTAACATATAAGGTGTGTATTTGGGTTGGAAGGGACATTACAAATTATCTAATTATAACTCCCCTGCCATGAGCAGGGACACCTTTCCCTACAGTAGGTTGGGCAGGGCCCCATCCAACCTGCCCTTGAACACTCCCAGGGATGGGGCATCCAGATCTTCTCTGAGCAGCCAGTTCCAGTGCCTCACCACCATCACAAGCAAAGAATTTCTTCCTAATATCTAATCTAAACCTACTCTCTTTCAGTTTAAAGCCACTATCCCTTGTCCTAGCAAGCTGGTAGTGGGCCAATGGGGATATTATGAGGTTAAACATGACCAAGTGCAAGGTGCTGCACCAATGTGTTTCTGTATTTCTATTAGTTGGAAGAAGGTAGATAATGTAGATGAGAGAGAGAGTGAATGAATTCTGCTCTAACAGGAATTTTAAATGCACAATCTACACCAGAAGCATGAAAAAAGATCCTGCATTGATTTTAAACCTTAGGCATGGAGAAGATACAGACATATGGAAGGTAATGAAACCAAATAGAAATGAAGCTCCACCCTATTTTTTATACAGCATTTCATCTCAGATAAAAAATTACAAAAGCGAGATGTGAAAATGAAGCTGAAATTGCAATTAATAGCTACTAATTACTCAAGAAATTATGGTAAATATATGTAAATATGTGGATTTTATTTTATAAAGATTTTTTGTTTAATCTTTAAACTACTATATCATACTGTAGAGAGGGAGCAAAAGGCCTGTTGAAATGAAAAGAAGATGAAAAGAGAGTAACCTAGAAAAGGAAAAGGATTAAAAATTCATCTCTATTCTTTGTAACACTAAGTGCCAGCCTTTGTGTCTTAATGTACAAAGATCTTTTTTAGTTTGCTTACACACTTTATAGTGATCTTCTGTTCCCTGTCTTTGTTACTATGTCTGTCCCTATTAACCAGATCAGCCAATACATATTTCTAGAATTTCTGTCTCAGATCTACCACTGCTTTTTCATATGATAGGATTTACAGGCTGATATTCCATACATTTATTGATACAGTATACAGTATGCACTCCTTCAAAATAGTAAACTGAATTTCTTAATGTGCTTTCTGATTTTATAACTGTATAACTATTACAACATTTTTTTTAAATTCTCTAAAGTATTCTATGTCTCAATGTAAATCAGAATTTAGATGAAAACATTAAAAAAACACTTTGCATTTATACAGATGGATTTATACAGACCCCTACACCAAACGTGTCTGGTGTCCTCACATTCTGTTAACATCCTGTATTGCTGAATTCTGATAAGAATTACCATGTCTATGTTTCTGTTGCAACATCTAAAATTAACTACTTAGATTTAAAGCAGTTATGTTGGTGATACCCAAATCCCTCAAAACTCAGGAAAGCTGCTCACATAATGGTCTAAGTAACAAGGTATCAAGACTGAGAATAATGGTGAAAATCAAGGCCTTTTGGTTTTCTTCTATCTTCCCTGCCTTTCCTATTTTAGAGCATTTAAAGAGTTAAATACTAGGTTTAAAATGAGGTAATCAGCAGGGGAGATAAACAGGAGAGCAAGGGAATGTTAAGACCAATATAATCTGCACAGTAAAAGTTAGGCTGAGGACAGGGCAGAGGGCAGACTGTGTCAGCTGAACTTCAGAGCAGTTCAAGCCACCCGAGCTACAACCAGAGCCTGCTGCTTCTTGTGGCTCTTCTGAGGCCTGACACAATTGGTGCATATTTAATTCCATGATTATTTTCAAGAAGTCATGCAAACTTTTCTAGATTTGGGGTTCTTTATTTTGAAAAAACAGTAGAACATTTGTTTTCAGTTTACAACCTTGCTGTTTCGTAGGATGTCTTTCTGTCCTGTTCATGTTTATCTAGTTTGTTATTACAGTGATCTGAAAAGGCAATCTGAATGGATATGGGCTCAGGAAGTGTTGAACTCTGCTATATGATAGTGATAGAAATTAGATGGCGTTATTATGGCTTAATGTGTGCTTTCTTCAAAGCCAGTTTTAAAACCTATTTCAGGTGAGCTTTTAGAGACCTCAAGAACAGAACTAGAGTGAGTTGTGGGTGTGACTTCTGTCTGTGATGAAATGTAGGTCAGAAAGGGTGTGGATTATTAAGTGTGCTTTAAACTGTAAGGAATGGTTGTCCTTTTGTATAATTAGTGCACTGACTGCCTTGAAAGTTGCTATGACAGGTTTTAAGGGCTTTTCTGAGGCACCAGAGAGTTGTCAGGTTTATTAAGTAAAGAGGCTTGTATCATAATCATAACTGATTTTTTCTAAAGATTTTGAAGTTCCTTTAGATGCAGTGTTGCAGCCTGTTCAGAGAGACTTTCCTTATGGGATAGATCCACCCAGCATTAAAACACTTATGCCAACAAACTGGCTCCATCTCATTTTACATCAAAATGATGACCTCTTGTTTATATTAAAATATTAAGGGCACATACTGATGTATGTATTTTACCCAGAAACAATCTGTTGAGTAAGTAACCCATATGTATTTCATTATCAGCTCTTCAGTCCCTCAAAGTACACTCCACTGGGCTGATATCAGAATGTGAGAAGCAGGTCTCTACAAAAGCCATATTTTAGGCTGGAAGATTATTCACTGTGTGGTGAATTTCAGAGACTGGCTGACTCCTTCATGACACTGACTTTCAGTTTTTGATCATTTCTCCAGGCATATATGTAGAGATGAGTTTCCTTGTTCATCCTAGAGCTCAAAAAGCTTGAAAGTTTTCCCACACTTCCTAGAGTTTACTACAAAAAGAGGTACATATAAAGCAGTATTTTCTGCAGGCTTGTGAGATTACCACTGGTTTTATAGGGTATATTTCTGCTTCTGGAGTTTTAACTATTCACTGTTCAACTCTGGGATTTATAGCACATCAATATATTATATAACTTTAGCTCAACACTCAAAGCACCATCCTTTTCACTACTAATTTGATCTTAGTCTCCTAAATTTTCTTGGGATGTTGTTTAGACATAAAGTGTGAGATTTCAGTTTTAAGTCCACTTTTAAACTGAACTTTTCATAAGTCCATTAAAATCTTAAATACTTAAATAGTGGTCGTAATCACTAACCTTCTATTCATAGGATTGTTACAGCTTAGTGACCCTTTTTTATTATAGGGAAGTTTTATTCTAAGTGTGGATTGTTGTTAACATAAACAGATGAATAAATATTTTGTCATAATCTGAATCAGTAAGTTTAGTGTAAAGGTATCATGAAGTTGTTCATAGAGATATATTTTTTGTTAGTGACTAACAAAACTATTCTTGGAAATATGATTTTATGTTTATCCATCATAAGCTAACCAAACCCAAAATTAATAGGCACATAAATTAATAAGCAAGACATAACCATACAATTTATCAGAACAATGAACAATTAATCATGTAATTGAACATAAAAATAGATGTGCATTTAGATGTAGAAAACTTTGGTTCAGTATTGTCACTTTACCCCATTTATTTTGCCACAAAATGGGACTTAGAATTGCTTGAGAATTGCTTTAGAGAAATTTTGTCTTGGGGGAAGTCACCAGTGCTGAGGTAGATTCCTTCCACATGTTTTATAAATCCTGGTATTATAAGAATAGGTTGGCATAGGGAATGATAAGGACTCCATGTCTCTTTCTTTATGTAGAGCTTCCTTTTGTGATATTAATCTATATTAAGCCTCAAAACCAGGGGAGCCATGACCCATCAGTTGTTTCTGACCTTGGCTCCTGATGATCAAGCATAGCGGAGAAGCAAGTCCAGAGCCTGCTGAGGAAATGCCAGGCAGCAGGGCAGAAGGCATTGCTCCATGTTAAATAACAGATAAAGATGGGAATGGTTCCAGTGCCCTTTGTTTATAGGTATGCACGCAACCCTGTAATTGAAAAGGTGTCTCTAAGCTTCATCTAAGCCCTTAGTATTACAAACTGATTTTCAGGAAACTTTGTTCCTGCAGGAGATACCAATGGCTTTTGCTGTTGACTTTAGGATGTTTTATAATATATTAAAAAGGCAAACAAATGTTTCTTGCACAGTCTACATTTTTAAACATTAATCCAAAATGTGTTGGGATACTTTGTTGTTGCTTGTTGGCTGTAATACTCAATTTTTTAGTAGAGGTTTTTTGGTAATCACATACAGCAGTGTGATCTGCAGCTGATTTCCCGGTGAAGGACAGCTTTCCCCATGTTGCTTGCTTAAGGTTACTCATCACAGCTAAATGGCAGACTGTAGAATGATGCTTTAATTTAGGTGCAGAAAAAAGACTGGTATTGAATTTCTAAGGTACCCTTGCAGAAATTTGACTAAAGGAATTTCTCAAAGGCCTGGAAATGAGAAGAATATAAAATGAGAAGAATATAAAATCCTGCAGGTTTTCAGTCTCCGTAGTTCCAAAAAAAAGAAAAAACAAAATAAAACAAAACCAAACAAAACAATAAAAACAAACAAAACAAAAACAAACAAACAAAAAAAAACCACCACAAAACACAAACCAGCAAAAGTGGAGACACGGGATGGAAACCTGCCCCAAATGTTACTGACTTTCTGAATATCAGTAGTGCTTAAGACTATTCTGTACTTTATCCGTATTGATAAAACAATATATAGTATCCCTGGTACGTTCTGTTAATGTTGAGTTAGACAGTGTTGATTTCAAGTGTTCTTGTTAATTTCAACTAAACAAAGCTCACACATTTAGCAGTACAATCAGTGAAAATTATCACAGAATGTGTCAGCAGAGATTGTCCCGGTTCGGAAGCATCCAAGGCCGGTGCCGTGCAGATGGACCAGGCTGTCCGATTTCTAAACAGTTAATTTGGCCCTCCTGGGCGCTGGCCGCTCTCCGCCGCCCTGCGCTGCCGGTCCCTGGGCGCGGCCGCAGCCTCTGATAAGTACCTGAGTGCACCTCTCTGCAGGAGCTGTGCAGGGCAAGGACAGTGGTAATATGAAACCAGTCTCGTTGGTTTTTGTTCATGGCCCTGGAGGCTGAAATCTGCATTCCAGATGAAACCTCCAGCAAATCGGAAGAGAGTCTCTTTTTTTTGCTACTTTCCTCTGCTTCAAGGGCTCTCCCCCGAGTTGGCTCTGCCCGGCCGGGCGCTGGGGGCTCTGCAAGGGCTTCAGGAGGGGGCACAGGAAGCTTCAGAGTCGTTAGCTCGAGTTTCCATTTGACTTTTTTCGGTGATTATGGATTTACAAAAGAAGTTGTTTATCCGAGTGAAAAGACTATGCAAAGGAATCCGTCAGGAATTTTCTGCTGAAAACCACCCAGCGCTGGCGCACCGGGACAAGGAAGTAGGGAGCGGCGGCGGCGCGCTCGGCCCGGCGGGGCGGTTGCTGTAGGGCTGCTGTGGCTGCCGGGAGCCGGGGGCGCGCAGCCCGTCGGGGCGCGGAGCCCCGGGGGGACCACTGGCCGAGGAGGCTTCCGCCGGGATTAGTGCCGTGACAAACCCCTCGTGTGCGAGGGAGCAAGTTCCAGACGCTGCCGAGAACTTTTTTCTTACGGTGGGTCGTTTCGCTGGTCCCTTGGCGGAGCGGGGAGCCCCGAGGGCCGGGGCGGAAGGAGCAGCGGGGCGGCCCGGCCGGGGCCGCGGGAGGCCGGGGGTCTGCGGGGGTCGGGCCGTGCCGGGCCGGGCCGCCTCTTGCAGCGCCGGCAGGCTGAATGCGCGCAGTAAGTGTTTGCACCGCAGTCAGCAGCACTGCTGGAAGCGAACCTATTCTCTGCTTCATCCAACATGGAAGAACGTAATGGGATGCCTGACTGTAGTGAGTTTTTAGACCTGAACAACATAGCAGAAAGCGACCCTGACCCGCTCACTACATTTTCTGTGAAAACACTGTTTGGATTTACAACTAAGTTTGAGTCTACGGCTCCCGAAGAAGAAGCCGTGCTTAAAGCATTCCAACCTTTGCACAGCAATATAAATACTCACGCTAACACCTGGCATGAGAGGAATGATAATGGTTGTAATGAGGACTCAGGAAATCAGCACAGCGTGGATAGTACCAGTGGCCAAGCTGACCCAATGTCTGGCAGGCAGACAGGCCTGGAGCTGGAGTTAGCTGACCAAAATGAATTACTTCTTCAGCATTTGAGGTTTGTTCAGGCTTCTTTGTCTGAATCGGACAATGATGACAAGGATGCTATTCTTGTGCAAGGTACTTTGGTTCATACAACAAGTGACACAGAATCGGACACGGAGAATAAGGACCTAGACACCGATGAGAACAATGCAAGCAAATATGGGCTGAAAAATGATGCTTTGTCTGCTGAGACCTTGAGCAATTGCAGTCAAAATAAGGAAGAATCAGAAGGGCACAGCAACAGTGATGACACTGTGGATACAGATGACATGGAGTTACACCCACCATTCTCTAAGCAGCTCCCAAAAGAGCTGGACGGTATTCTTGAGTATGACTCCAATGGAAAAGCCAAAATGTTAATGGATGAGCAATTCAGTCGTTTGCTTGCTACAGGGGAATGCCCTCAAGAGCTCTCAGATGAAGAACAAAGACCTTCCGTTGATAATATATCGCTCCAAAAAACAGCACTGGCTGAAAAGACTTTCCAGCTGCCTGCTTTCTTTAGTGGACTACGTGTGAGGAAAAAGGGACTAACCACAGAAGATGGGGAAACTGTTACAGAAATTAAACCAAGGGAGAATGATTTAGCTCTGCTTAAATTACGACAGCCTGTTAAGAAATCCAGTATTGCATCAGGTTTGACCATTAAAAAAAAATCGTCTGAACCTAAAGGAAATCCCACTTTCCTAGAACAGCTCTCGCACTTGTTAAACATAGACGTCTCCAAGAATGAAGACAGAACTGAGGATTCTGGTGAAGGATCTGGGGAGACTGAGGACAGTGATGAACCTCAAGAGAACAAAGCCTCCAGCAAAAGAGAACCACGATTTCCCTCTGAGGAGATAAAATCAGGCCCTGCTGAATCTGCACTGGATGCCTTTAAAGCCTTATTCACGCGACCTCCCAAGAAAGAAACAACTGCAGATGCTTCAGAGCTGGAAGCCTTAAAACGCAAAATGAGAAATGAAAAAGAGTCGTTGAAAGCTGTATTTGAAAGGTCAAAATCAAAACCTGGGGATGGACCATCAGATAAATCTGTAGGTTGAATTACTTTTTTCTCCTAAGATCTGGAAGTAGAAGGACTAAAAAAATAATTTCTTGTTTAAATACTGTTGGTGGGGGCTTAAGGTCAAAATGTCAGAATTGCTCTTCTTTTCACAATCTCAAATTTTTGGTTCCCAGCTGAGGAAATCTTGGGGCTAATTTGTCAGAATTTTTGATCATCTGCAGTTGTAGCAGAATTCAGTCACAGCTGATGGTGACAGCAAAAGCTTCCCAATTAGAAGTGAGAACTTAAAAATTAGTTTCTGATTTTAAAAGATCTCTATATAACAGTTCTCCTTATGTTAACTGTGCCTTCAAATCACTTTGATGATGCAGATATTTACTGTAGTACTATTTAACAGTTTCTCAATCTCACTCTGTTTTCTTTCATTGAGTATTTTCTTTTTAAAAGTAATATTTCATTTTACCTGTAGGCATGATTTTATGATAAGAATTGATACAAGGAGTTGTGGGTGATTTTCATCTGAGTTTGTTCAAGACATAAAACATGAAGTGATTTTTTCTTGTTTACATGCATATTCAAATATTGATAAACATTTAACCTTATTTAAGCGTAACTTAGTGATTTCAATTAGACAGCTCAAGTTTTTGATTAATATAAGTGTTTGAAAGGTTAATACTCTTAGGCATATGGAGATGTAGTTAGTATGTTTAAACAAAAATTAATGCAAAGTTTTCATGCAATCAGAAATGACTTTGAATGTGATTTGAACTCTTTAATTAAATGAGTAACCTTTGGGTTGGCGTTCCCCCAACTCAGAAGTCTTACAGCCACATCTTTGGCAGATGTAATCAGCCCAGGAGACTGTTGTTGGCTGAAGGGGGAATTACCTGAAGGATTCAGTTTTCAGGTTTGGACCTTCAGGTTTAAACCTGAAGCTACTTAAGTTAATTTTCTGTGTTGGTTATATTCTCTCTAAAAGTTTTATTCCTACCTAATGTAAAAAAAAGTATAAAAACTCTTGGCCAACGCTTGAGTAGACTGATAATACCAGTTTGTAGTAAATTACCTCTAGGGATGAGAAAACAGGTATTCCTTGGCTGTGGCATGTACAGCAATTGCAGTGTGTGTGCCCTTCCCATTCCTGGCTTGCTGCTTCCTGCTTGCACCAGTCGCTGTGCTGGCGTCAGCGTTCGTGTGGCTCACAGCAAACCGATTTGGGAGGCTGTCATCACACACAGTGAGGGAGGAGGCACAGCAGGCAGCAGGAGTGGCTTTTGTAAATGTCTGCTTAGTGTCCGGTCTAGTGCAAATCTGTATTTTCTCAGGGCAAAGCCAGAGTCCAAGCCTTTCCTTTCCCTTGCTCCTGTGAGCCGTTTATGAGGCCATTTTCATATAGGGTTTCACTGTCGTTGCAGTTGTGTCCATGCAATTACTTGTAGTAACATGTTGTAAATCAGATTACAGAAATATTGGAGATATAAAAAACACCAGAAAAAACCCTCTTCTAAAAAGAATAGAAACCTTCTTCTAAAAAGAATCCACCCCTTCCTCATTTAAAGAGCTATTTTAGCATTCCAGTTGACAGTGCAGTCCCATTAACAGCTGCAGCATTACTTTGATGTGGCAGTATTACCTGGTGCGTGGACTGAGCAATCTGCTGGGCGTGGGGCAGGAATTTCATAAACTCTGCTTCCAGAAAATTATATTGTCAAATGATGTCTTAGGTGAATTGCTCTAATGTTTACTTGTAAGAGGAGCACAGATGGGTCTTTTCACTCTGGAAGAAGGATATAGGAAAAACCCTAGCATTCATGACCACCTTGGTGGTTCACCAAAGGATAGACAGCTTTCCACAATGATGTGACCCGTTTCAACAAATCATTGCATGTCACATGTATAATGCTACTTTCCTCTTCAAAAATATTTTTCTACACTGATTTATTTGTGTCCCTTCCAACCAGCTGAGCACAATTTCAGTCAGTAGAATGAGACAAATAATCTTTCTGGAGCACATGTGTGGAGCTGGGCATGGCAGTTGGTGTTTGGAATCAATTGATAACTGCAGACTTTAATTTTTTTCTTGCGTAATTTTAACAGCCTGACCTGAGTCCCTCAGAGCAAGATGACAAGACTCCAGGGAGACTCCAGACTGTCTGGCCGCCACCAAAAGCAAATAATGAAGAAGTAAAAGTAGGATTAAAGTACACAGAAGCAGGTAAAACAAAGAGATGAAGCATTTGCAGAAATTAGTTTCTGACATTTTTAATCTTACTTAATACGGAGATGGTGATAAGTCACAGTATTTTCTTATCTGGAAAAACAGGGCTTTTGTTTTGTATGTGTGGTTTTCTGCTGCTTGTTAATTCTGCGTCTGATTTTTAGATGTAAATGGCTAAATATATGTTGAAATCTACGAACTTGGCTGTACAAATCTGTGAGGGAAAAATTGGATTTTTTTTTATAAATTAGGTTATAATTTCCAGGGGGATTTTGTTCAAATGAGTGACAGATTAGTGAATGCGTGGAAACGTGACTGCCTTTTCTGATGCCTTGGTGCAGGGGGCAGGTCCCTGCTGGATGCAGATTTCCTTCAGGTGCTGTCCAGAATGAAAACAATACCATGATTGCAACATGTGTATGAACAGAGGAATGTTCATATCCGGTCAGGCCACTTCTATAGCTAGCCACATGTATTGTCCTATACAAGTGTATGAAAGGGTATGTCCAAAGTGCAATGCTGATTATCAGATAAGCTTTCCACAGAAAAATATTGCTTGTTTTTTTTTTTTGTTATTTAGATATTTACATAACATACTTGCAAGGGAGAAAGTGATTATTTTAGCCACCACAACTCTGGTTCAAATTTAAATATTCTTGAGTATAAAACAGGAAGTCTTTGATATTTAGAAATTGACCATCAACTGAGGAATAGTCTGAAATATTACTATGAATGATAATAGACCGTCTCTTCTTCATGTACCTGGAGATTTTAGACAAAATCATCTAGAAAGTATTAAGTGGAACTTAAAAAATGCTTTTACACTACTTGGCTGTGAGAAGTTCTTCAGGATAAGACTGTAGGGTTCTTTCTAATTCCAGTGGATATCCATCTGCCCTTGTATATGAGAAACAATACTCCTGTTTTTTCTATCTACTGCTTTTTATTGTTTAATCTTTCTCCCTCTTTTTCTCCCTTTCTTTTTATTTGTAATGTGAGAATAATACTGGAAGCATAAAAGTTGTTGGAAGATTGAGAAAACTTGGTTTTGACAGAAATAACATGGTTCTGATATATAGAATTGAATTTATGGTGCATCTGATTGGTCTGAAGTGTGGGAGTCTATCACTTAGATGACCAGGACAGGTATTCAGCTGTTGGCAAGTTCAAATTACTCTTAGATTTTTATTACAGGCTATATGCTTGCTGTATTTAATTTTACCCAAATAAATATTTTTCCTTCTAATGACTGTAATAATCTGTGGTGAAACATATGCTTAAATAAAGAAAGAAAACTGAATTAACAAAAGCTCCAGATTCTACTACTTGTAAAGAAATTAGGTCATTCTTTTTTGAAATTTGAATAGGAAAGACAGACTGGCTTAGAGCCCGTGTAAATTGTTACTCTTGTTACTGTGATATTTTGGGTGGCAGTGTCATCAACATGTTGATGGGTTGTTTTTTAAGTCAAATTTTTATAGACCAGATTCTGCAGTTCATTAGTTGCTCCAGCGTCTGGCAGAGGGATGTGAATGAAAACAAACCGCTGGTGATTCAGCTGGGATGAAACTGAAGCAGTGCTTTTAAAGGAAATAGGCAAAGAGTCTGTTTGCAACATATGTTAAAACTGCAGTAAAGCTGTAGGTGTGCCTTAGAGATTGGCAGGTTTGTTTCTTTGGGTTACTCAGCAATGCCCAGAGAGCAATTGTACCTTGCACATGATGGATCACTTACATTGGGTTTTCTGAGGACTTGTCTGATTTTTTTGTTTAAACATTGTGCTGGGGAATGAATTTATAGAGTCTCCTACAAGTGAAGCAAGGTACTGTTCATGAGTAGTGATGATATGATTGCAAGAATAGGGTTTGTATTCAGAGTTGGTCTAACTGCTGGGGTTTGTGGGTTTTTTTAGTGAATTCAAAAGTGGCAATACAGCAGAACTTGTAAATTCACTATCTTTTCTCTGACAGCAGTAGGTGCCTTCAAAGTGTGTGTATACTGGCATTTCCCCTCATGCCCCTTGCATCCAAAAAGTCCTTTCCAGCCACCAATACTTCAGAAGCTTCTTGATCCCCCTTTTAAAAGTGGGCTTCTTAAAAATAAGCTATAATGCTGGTTGATCATCTGCATTATTTAAATTGACTGGTCTAAACCAAAAACTTACTTCTTTCCACAGTGTCTTGTCTGGACAGCTAAGGTCAAATGAAAAATTCTTGATCTCAGAATAGAATTCAAAAATTGTGTGTGGCAGGGATGTTTGTGATTCCAGCTTTCCTCCACTGATATTCCTGAATAGATATCTATATCATAAAAAATGCTGAGGTGGTTCGTTTTATTAACTTTCAGTCAACAATTTATGTTAGTGTTTTAATTTCTGTGATTAAGGTTTTCATCTACCAAAACAAAAGGAATTTATATAACAACAATAATAAGAGGATGAATTCTTAGGTAAGTATTCATTTAGCACAGCTGTATTTTAGACTTAGACAAGTCTATGTTCGCATCTAAGGATAAATTTGTCAACATTCATCTTTGTACTTCTAACAGGGTACATGAATATGTACATATTTTATGAGATAGCATAGGTTTTTTTCATTTGTCATGATAAAATAGGATTTAAGTAAGACTAAAAACTTGAAAGTTGGAATACTGTAATCTTTTTTGCAATTCTGCACTGTGTCTTTGATTTACTTTCTTCATCACCATGCACTATGACAACTATGACAGGAAGGTAGGGATATTGAAGGAAAGTATTCCTGGCTTTTTGATCTTTTCTCACCCCCTTGTCATGTTTTTCCTCATTGTTCTTGTTGCCTAGTGTAAGCAAGAAATTCAGGCTTAATTTGGCCTGCACAGCAGACATCACAATGACTCATAGCAGCTTGGAGGAGTAGCTAACTCCCTCCTGAGGCTCATAGTCTGGCTTGATGTGTGGGAAACCAACTGAAAAGCAAATGGATGTAACAAGGAACACGTGTGTGAGGCTGACTAGGCCTCTTAGGAATACTGAAAGTGAGAGAAGTTAGGAATACAGCTGAGCAACAGGTTTTTTTAATGCATTTGATAACTGCTTGTGAAGTCGTAATATTGTCTCCTGCAGTATCCGAGTCTTGTTAATTTTGAATTGAATGGATGATGTTACATTATTTTTGTTTATCTTACGTTTTCTTAATTCTGTAATTCCTGTGTTTCTATAGAGCAAGTGACTGTGGTGTCAACTGGCTCTCCATAATTAGCACGAGCTGCTTGCATGATTCTCCAGAGAAACTGGAACTTCTTTGAAGTGTGTCTAAAATAGCTGAAGTCCAGAAAGTCTCTAGTACATTTATGTCCTGGAAGACTAGAAAAAGGGTATTTTAATTTATAGTTATTCCATGGAAATAATTTCCATGGAATCAAAGACATTTCTGTACATATATTTTTGGTCCTAAATTTCTGTTCCTCTGCTTTTATTTTTTGTTTTGTTTTTTTCTCCATAATTCTTAGAGAGACTTCTCACGTTTTTAAGCATTATCTGTGGCAGAAGGGTAGATCTGTCAGCTATTATGTGTGGTGAAAATATCTAGCCAAATAGAGGAGACAAATTCATGTCTATACTGGAGAAATTCTTCTGTGATAATACATCACATTGAATCCACATATAATGAGTATCTCAACTACTGTGTATGACTAGGTCAGCACTTGCAGACACATGTCCAAGAAAAGGAGTTTAGACATGGGTTCTGCAGCTCATAAAACTACTTATGTTTCAAGAACAGTCTCCACATTAAGATGGTATAGATATACAGCTTCTGTTATTCCTATTAACAATATGATTTTAGCCTTCAGGATGGAACTAGTTCTTTTATATACTACAGAGAGAGTTTAGTCTTTTGCTTAGCAAAACAGAAATATAAAGAGTAATGAGAGAGAGAAGTATTTGACATTCCTGCTGGAGAAAACATTTTAAAAAGCCACTTGGAAAATTAATTCATTTCGTGAGTTTTTTTCATTTTTCCATTCAATGTTTTCTTTTTAATTCAAATGTCTGTATTTAACATTTAAAAACCTTATTTTCTCACAGTCTGTCTGTTCGTCATCCTTAAATCTGCAGTGAGGTAATGCTGTCTCTATGGTGTCACAATTTCTATTAGAGTCTGTGATGATGTAAGCACAATTTTCAGGGTAAATAAGAAAATCAGGCGGTGTCTGAGAAAGCTCTTATTAGACAAAAAATATCTGGGTAAATGATGAATGAAATACAAAATAGTGGTAGAGGTTTATTGCTAAGTCTCAAACATATTAAATCCTTGATCCCCTATACTCTTAGTTCCCAAATTGGATAAATATTGCTTGCCAAGATGTAAATGAAGGGAATAACCAGTTTATGTGAGAGAAAGAGACGTGTAATGGTTGGAACAAAAGGATGAAAGATAAGAGCATGATTTCTTATCTTTCTTTAACATAAGCTTCCTTTGTGGCCTTGAACAGTTTGTGTTTGTCTTTATATTAAAGACAATGCGTGATGTTGTTAAGTGTCCTGAAGAAAGCTGTAACAGTCACTACCAACAGCTGGTTTTATCCTAAGTAAAAAGAAAAAAAAATCAGTAATTTAAGGTTTTTTTTATTTCACGGTGGTGTTTGGGGTTTAATTCTGGGATTCTACTATAAATTTTACTATTGTGAATTAGATCAAGCAGCAGTATAGCAAACATTATATTTTCCATTGCTTCAAGATAGTGCTTTTGTGATTTAATGGTCACTGATCAATTTCATGTGACCTCAGAGTGCATAAAGATTTTGTAAATTCTTTTACTACATTTTACTGCATTTATGGTGTAGCATGACAGGTGTATGTTATTTGGTGTTCCATAATTGGGCAGATACACTAGCATGCTTTTGGGAAACTGAGGCTTTTATTACTAGCCAGATTTTAGTAGCCACACTATATTCTGGAGTAACAATGACATTTTTCCCTTTACTTAGGCTAGCTAAAGCTATGATTTTATGGATTTAGAAGGTATTGAGTGTAGTGCTGCTTGGGAATCTCTACAGCCACAGACAGATTGTACATGTGCTGATCACTGCAGCGGTCACTTTTCCAAATAGCTTGCAGCACTGCGTGCTAAGATTTACTTTGAAAATATGAACAAAAACCATGCTCAAAAACAATCAAGCAACAAAAACATCCTTTGCTTTTCTCTCCCTACCTCAGCTGACACTGTAACTCATACCGTACTTCTTGAGACAGTCGGAACAAAAAGATAGGCACCTGTTGATGATTAATATTTGTTGTTGAGATGCTTGTGTTCCATATTCAGTCCTTTTGCTACTTTCTGGAGTGGCTTCAGGAATGTTTTGGGACCTTTCCAAGTTTCAGTTTATCCATCCATAAAATTAGGATAAGAGTTTTGACCTATTTTTCAAGTCAGATTAAATTCCCTTTCTGTTTTTAGGCTGTTAGCATTAGATAGAGATGCAGAATAGGAAAGAACATTAAACTTAAATCTTAAGAAAACAAAACCCAGACCAACCCCACAGTTACAGAATGCTAACTGTACCATTGGGATAAAATGTTCATGCCTTCCCATACATTAAGGATTATATTTTTACAGGGTGAGGGGGAAGAACAGTTATGCTCCAGTTTTTCAAGAAAAATCACTGTTGTATTTTTGTTATGCATACTCTGCAGGAATGTAGTAATTTTAGGAGACCTATTGGTTTTGAGTCTGGGTGCATGTTTTGCAGCAGATGCCTGACAGGGACAGGCTTTACAGAATCCAAAGCCATGTCTGGATGCACACATATGTGTAGCCATGGATACCGGCATGCTCAAGATTCACTTACAGAGCAGCTTCAGTCCACACGAAGTAGAAAGCTGATTTCTAAGTTGAGAAGATTAATCTGTTGCCTGAATATAATGAAGGCAAATTGTGCAAATTTTTTCTTTTACTGTAGTTTTAATTTTGAAATGTAGACTGCACTATGGACCTGAGCGATCCAATGTTGCAAAGACCCAAAACAGTCACAGGATTTTATGAGATAATTCTTGTTATATCACTGAAACACGGTGAAAGAGCAATTGTGTACACAAGAAGAATGACTTTGTATTTTATTTCCATGGGTCTATTTCAAAATATATGAAGCCCTCTGTGTTACAGAAATGTTTCTGAGTTTACTGGATTCCCTTTCCTGTTCTCCAGTCTCGCTGTTCACGTGTTGTGATGTTTTCTAAAAATTTGACCCTGCATTTAGAGCTGCTTTTTGGATTTCTCTTTAAATAAATTCAGTATTAGCCCTGCCAAATTTGTTCCCTCTGCTATGGCACAGACATGTACTCTGTAATAAATCTGTTCCTTATGTTCGTTGTTAAAGACTTACTTGTTTACCATATTGCATTGGTGAATGTGACCCTGTAATAGATTGGTTTTGTAAATATGAAGTGGGATGTTTATTGAGAAAGGATTCATCTTGAATGTCCCCAGCAGCAGAACCTCTAATGCTGCCTTCCTGGGAGGGTGAAATGACAAGTGAAACTATTCATCTCTGCTATCAGGTAAATGAACTGTAACTATAACCCTGCACAGCTGAGGAATGGTCAGGCAGATAAGTTACTCAGGTGGCTGCTTCTGAATAGTGCTTTATACTGCTTTGCAATCAGGAAGAGGAGTAACTCTTTTCCTCATTTCCATAACAGACCACCAAGGGGGTGCTGGTTTTTTTCCATAGGAAGCTGGTTTTCTGTGGATACAGTTCTGTTATTCTTGGGGAATTCAGTGGCTATTGTGAAGATACTTCATGTCCTGTAGTAAGTTTACCCTGATGTCCTCTGTGTTATTTAAATATCTGGGCAGTATTTGGATACTTGACTACGGGCTTGTTTTGGGCTGTTCATTTTCCACAAGTCCCTCTTCATTTGCCCCTTTTTGTCATGTCTACCATATTTTCACTGTACTGGAATCTTTAAGGTGCTGAGAATGTTTGAAATTTTAGGTTTGGAGGATTCTTCCTTGTCTTAAAAATGAAATTGTAAGAAACAAATTCAGCTGAAGTGAAGGATGTCTGCTCATTTCCCAGTCTGTGGATTTGGCATCCTTACATGTAATGAATTATGGGTCTGTAAAAGAGTTCAAGTTCAGTAGGGAGTAAAGAAGAGAGGACGGACAGGAGTAGATGGAATGGGGTTGAGGGAAGGAGGATTAGAATAATTTTTTAAAACAACATGCAGTATTGTTTTGTCCAATCCCCTATCCCTAAAAAACAGGTAATTTTTTTGAATTTCTTTTAGCATAAATAGATTTTAATTTCCTATTTATAAAAGGATGCTTAAATGCAGTTATGCTTTACAAAAACCAATCCAAGACTGAACAAATTAGATTTTGAAGGTTGCACGTGTGTATTTTTATTGAAAGAAAAGCCTGAAAATTTGCTGCTGTTTTATGACTGTAGCCTGAGAAAGCCTGGAAGATAGCATCAATGCATCTGTAAAAATAAATAAAAAGTAATTTAAAAGGTGTAGCCGTGGTGAGTAGGTTCCCTTCTGACACCCGATGGTTAAAGACGAGAACTGCATGGGCAAAGGGAGGAGGGGGCAAATGCTGTAGTAAAGGGCAACATTGAAAATGGGACCAAGGGTTACCACGCAGGGAGAAAACATTAAGAAACCCTCACTATTCTGAAATTTAATGAATCAACGCAATTATAAGTTAATGTTTTTCTTTATACCACGGGGTGTGGTACATTTCAGGAAAGGTAGATTGCACCCAAGTTTCCCAGCTTTTGTTCTCTAATTACTTTTAAATTGTGTTAACGTTATTTTGCATGTTTCCACATACCGAGTTTAATATGTATGGCTTTTTACAAAAATGAGTGTACTGACCAGAAGTGGCTATATAGGTCATTTAACTTCAAAGCTTCTGCTTTCTGCATGAAGTTTTGAGATCATGGCAGAGAAGTTTCCTAAGTTACTGTCTAAAGTTTGATGAGTAACCATCTACTTGAAATGTGAGTTATGGAGATTTCTGTGGGAAAGGTTTTCATGTAAGATTTTATTTAAAACTATTCAAGTAGGTAAGTTGTTTTATTAACAAAGAAGAAAAGGTAATTCTTGTATAGCACAGTTGTGAACACAGTCGAATAATACTGAATAGTATTTGAATGTGTATACTTGCTTTTTGCAACAGTTTTGAAAAATGAAAATTTCCCTTTGAAACATTTTGACACACCCTATCCAGTATTTCTGGGGTTGTAGGTTGAATTTTCAGGTCACCAGGTTGACCAGTGAATACTTGTATCTTTTGTTTTAGAAATGTTGGTGAAAAGTGCAGCACACTCAATATTATAAGATTTTCATTAGCATGTATTGAGTGTATTTCTAAACATTGTTGCTGCTTTGTGTTCAGGCAAGTTGTGTGATGATAAAACTGAACATACATAAGGCATTTTGATTACATAGATAATCCAAAACATCCAAATTTTATTTCATGTTCTGTTTTCTATGCCTTAGGAAAAGCATGCATGGTTTAGTGTGTATTTTCTTTGCAAAACAGTGAAGCATGCCTCATACTTTACTAATCATTAGGAATATTTTATGTTTTATTTCTGCCACCTGGTGGCATATTTTGTCTGTCACATCCGTCAGCAATATCAGTCACTGCTATTGCACAGTCAAAAAGTTTCTTTTTTAAATGCATGTTTTGGAAACAGAAAGCAAAATGAGGAATTCTTAAAAGTGTTCCCACCTCAAACTTCTGTCTCCTAATCAGATTGTATGGAATTAATGTCTCAGAAACGTCTAAGCTTTCTAATCTTTTTTGGTCTACTTCCCTTACCACACAACGTGAAAGTACAATAATAAGTGAGCATGATTGTTATTTCCAATTGTAAGTCTTGAGGCATGAATAAAATCAATGATTTAATCATTCTGCAGCATATGATATGTGATTCTGTGCATATATCAAGCTGAGAGCTTTACAGAAATATTTCCAAGTGTATTTGGTGTGCGTGGCCTGTTTTTGGTAGTGGGGGGTACTACAGAGGTAACTGTTTTCGTAGTGTTACTGCTTGTGGCCCATGGTTAACCAAGGAACATCCATGGGATATTTTTATGTGGTAGAAATTTAAGTTCTTGCTATTTGATTTAGATTTGATTTGATAGACAGTGCTAGTGTTTAGCAACACTTCAGAAATTAGGCAGTTCACAAGCAGTTGATAATTTTTAGGAAGACAAAATAATATAAGGGGGAGCTGAAAATACCAACTGAGTTATATATTTTTATTAATGAATGAAAAGCAGAGGGGGTTCAAGACTCCCTGCTAGAATACATAGCTAATGAGTGTAAAATACAAATTCTCTGTGTGAAGCTTGAATACAATCTTACTTATGCTTTTGTCTTTAGCTCACCTAAAGCTTTGCAAGGAGGGACCACCAGGTGGGTGGAACAGTGTAATGTTGTCTGTCCGTGTCTAGTCTTTGGTCTCTTTTGTTACCATAAAGGTAGTATTTATCTTTCCTTGGTGGAATAGAAGTGGTAATGGCTAAGTCTGCTGTACCTGGCACTGTTCAGAACTAAAAATTCGGTAAGGGTAAAGAAGTTCTATAATAGATCAGGAACTGTTTTCAGAATTCTGTCTTATGGTACTTCAGTTTCAATGGCTGCCATCCCACTAAAGCGAGTGGAATTTAGGTCATTTTCTCCCTAATCTCACATTAGACACGTTATAATCTGGCAGTGTTTATTCTAAAAGTCTTTGGAGCAAAGACTATAGTGAAAATTAAAGCGATGATAGATCCTTACATTAGAGCTATGGAAAAGTATTCAGACATACACGGATCCTCATTGAAAACAAAAACACATTGAAGGCTGACAAAGAAATGCAGTAAAATCCCATTGACAGCCATGTGAGGGTTAATTAGATAATTGATAATGTCATTATTAATCATAGAATCATAGAATATTAAGGGATTGGAATGGACCTTAAAGATCATCTAGTACCAACACCCCTGCCATGGGCGCAGCTGTCTCCCAGTAATGAATCAGTAGGGATGTATTTTGAAGGAAAAGGAGGCTTAATTGTCTTTCAAGAAAAAGAATTAACTATGTGACCTGATTTTTGGAAGTCTGTTTCACTTGTAGCCCCCATGTCTGTTTTCTTGCTCAGTTTTGTAGCCACCAAGAGCAGGACACGCAGAGCCTTGGCCATTTTTGGATTTTGAGTGAAGCTTGAGAAAGACATTTTTGAACAAACACTCATGACTTAGAAGCTACTTTTAAGTAGGCTCTTTTGAATTATTGAGTTATGGAATGTTAGAATAATTTGGGTTGGAAGGGACCTTAAAGATCACCTAGTCCCCACTTCCCTGTCAGGGCCAGGGACACTTCTCACTAGACCCGGTAGTTCAATGTCCAATCCAGCCTGGCCTTGAACACTGCCAGGGATGGGCAGTTATTGTCAAAATGTGTAATAACTAAATTAAGCTGAGTTGGAACTCATTTTAAAAGAGGAGTTTCTGATCATATTCCTCTTTTTTCTACAATAACTTATCCGTTCTCTAATTGTTTGCTGAAGTAACTGACAAAACTGAATAAGGCATGTTTCAGAGCATTTATATTTTTCTGTGTATGTTTATTCATTACGTAACTTCCTGTTGTCATGTTTTTCATTGAATTACAGAATAGAAATCTGCTGACTTAAAATGTTTTAAGGATTAAGATTTTTTTTATTTGATCCTTTTTTTTGTAGTTGAGTTATGAATACTAGATATTGGTGAGTATTCAGTGTGATTATCTTATAAGATCTTATAACAAACCTTATGATCAGGATAAACTCTTCTTACATTATGTCACTGAAGAAATAGTCTTTAATTCTACCAAAAAAACACCATTTAGATGATGATGTGAGTAGACATCATATTAGAAGAAATAAATCTAAAGTACTTTGAAGCCCTCCTGTTCCCTTTGAAGTTTCATAATGAGAGTCCAGCCAAGTTTGTCACAACTGCATGGATACTTCTTAAGAAGTAAGGCAGTGTTCAGACAATTGTGCATTAATTAAAGCAACTTATTAGGAACTTGTTGGACTTTCCCCGCACATGCCATTAGTGATCTTTGGTTAGGAAAGTTATATTGTCTGTATGGACTGCTATTAAGTGGACTTCTGGGCAGTCTGGTCTCAGAGACATCTTTCTCCCTCACAATTCAGTTGTGAGCATTTCCTATTTCACTCATGTCCTAGTTTCATCCAGGACCCTAATGTTGTTTGATACCACCTTACATTGTTGTTAGGGGTGGGGAGAAAGGGACTGTCTCCTGGATGAAAAAGCATGGCAGGAGGGGGGAAGCCATGCTCCATTGTTCCTTGTCTCAGGGTCCAGGGTGAGCATTTTTGCATGTGCATCGCCCTCTGTCTGGTATACTTTTGTGATTAATGTTGTTGCCATTACTGTTTGTTTTCTTATCTCATTGCTGTTTCCAGTAAGCTGTTTGTCTCAACCTATGATCTTCACTTTTGATGCCTCCAGTTCTCAATTCCATCTCGCTGCAGCAGGAAGGAGGAGCAAAGGAGCAGTGTGTCATTTGGGAGAGTCTTGGTGGAGGGCACCAAACTGGGTAGTACCATTCCTAAATCATGACACCTCACTCAAAGTGGGCTCTTCCTCACAGGACTCTGGTGGTGGTGCAGAGTTTTGTAGAAACACTTAGGTACTTCCAGTTACAGGCCTCTTGTGTGATTTCCTGCCTGCTGGGAAATCAGGCAAGTGGGCCAATCATATTTGCCTATCCTGTAAAAATCTCATGGTTTTTTCCCTTCATTCTAATAAAACAAATAAGTAAATGACATCTTAGACTTAGAAAAAGAAAATCCTATAACTCATCTCTTCCTATGCAACTTCTTGACCACAGTTAACAATACTGATCAAACAGACATATGGTTCACATTTTGAAGATCATCTGAATTTCTAACCAAAAGGATTAGAGGTGTGCTTATTTGGGAATTCAGTGTGTTTTAAAGATGTCAGCTGAAACTAAACTGTCCATTCAATATCCTTAGCACTTCAGTATTGTAACTCAGCTTTCTCTGTAGAAACCATAGACCCAAGTGGGCCCACAGAAATTATAGATGTATTGCCTGGAGATCATGTTTATCCTGAAAGGTCAGGAAAAATAATGAAGGTGAGCAGTTGGGGCAGTAAATATTGATGGAGTTGTTCATATTCAGATACCAAAGGCCTAGGAATACTAGAATATTCTTCTGTTTTAGATACTTGGTTTTTATGATTATTACGGGTAGATCCAAGCAGTCCTTTGTTAAGTGTTTTATTTGCAAGATTAGCTTTCAGGGCCAAAATTTTAGAAAATGCACTGCTTTAAAAATTAGCTCGCTATACTGAAATCTCTTCCTTTCTTTGAAAATATTTTGTGTTTTAATTTAAAACACCTGAAGTACAATAAGGATTGAAAAGATTGTGCTTTTTGTATAACTTAATCAGGATAAGCAGCTTTTCTGTATTGCATTATTTTTTTTCCTCATATGTAAGTTTTGGTATCTGTCAACTTTCTGGGTTCCAGGTACTTTTTAATTTAAAAATTGCTATTCAAGAGAACATGAATAAAACTTTCTGGTGTCATACCTACATAGCCCACATGTTCTCTGTGTGTTTGTACAGTTTTCGCTCTAGCAGATGTTGATGTCTGGAAGTTTGTAGGCATTTGTCCACTGTTTCACAGTGTATGATACTCTCTTGTTTCACACAGTAGATGTTTGTGATTTGGACAATCAGCCCTCTGTTATCCATCATAAAAGAATTTAAAGCTTCAGAAAATTGACATTGAGTTGTTAGAACATGTCCAGGGCAACAAAACTGATGAAAAATCTGGAATGTAAGTCCTATGAGAAGCAGCCAGTGGAGCTGGGTTTCTTTAGTCTGGGGAAAAGAAGGCTCAGGGGAGACCTTATTCCTCATTACCTGGAAGAAGGTAGTGGCCAGGGGTTGGTTTCTTCTCCCAGTCAACTAATGATAGGATAAGGTGAAATGGCATCAAGTTGCACCAGGGGAGGTTCAGTTTGGTTATTAGGAAAGAGTGGTTAAGCATTGAAACAGGTCAACATCCCTGGAAGTATTAAAAAAATGAGTAGATGTGGCACTTCTTGATACAGTTTAATGGTCATGGAGATACTTGCTCAAAGGTTGGACTTGGAGTTGGACGTTTCCAACCTTAATGATTCTTTGATTTTATGAGAATGCAACCCCCCTAGCATTGCACAAACTAGGTCAAGAGTCGTCCTGTGACACAAGGATTAGCTTGGAAATATAACGCAGGGTGTAAAAACATGGGAGCCAGTTTGTGCGTGGTAACAGGACCAGTGTGAGCACACATTGAAGCACAGAGAGGTCTGGCTAAACATCGGGAAATGATTTCTCACGGTGAAGATTACTGAGAAACTAGCACAGGTTGCCCAGTGAGGAGGAGGAGAATGAGATTCCTGGAAGAATTCGAAAGCCATTTGGACCGGGTCGTGGGCAGGCAATGCTGGGAGAACTGGGGGTATGGACCAGATGGCCTCTGCTGTCCCTTCCAACCTCGGCCATTCTGGGGCTCTGATTAGAAGCTTTTCTCTGTGTTTGTCTGTGAAGTCCTTAAGGTATGGCAGCACCAGCAAGTGGGAGGCCCTGCAGTTCATTTGCAGCCTTAAATCTGGGCTGGCTCTGAGAGCTGCCCTCAGGTGTTCACATGTCTTAACTAACAAGGCTAAATGAGTTATGGTGATTATGTGAGAATCAGGCTGGCTACACAGAGCCATATCAGATTTCCTAAACTCTGGCATTGTTAATTTTTAACCTAGGCAAATCACTCCTTGATATATTGGTGTTTCTGGATTTCATGTGTAGTCTACATGAATTTTTTGTGAGTTAAATGGAAATTAAGAATTCAGTAGTTGATCAAGCCTGATTTGTATTTTGTTCCCAGTATAGTTCCTTCGGTTAAAATGTCATTATTGTTTACTTTGGTGTTGTGATTTTTACCACTCAAAGCAGCATCCCAACACCACTACATAATTAAACCTTATTATTTTGTTGCCAGGATGTTAAGGACCTGATTTTTGGAATTACATTAATGCAATTATTTTTTCTAGTCAAATTCTTCAGCCTTTTAATGATTCCAATTGCCATCTCTTCATGTAGGTTATTTTCTTAAGATGTTAACCATCCATGTGGAATTATACTGAATTAAGGTGACTTCACAAAACATAGAAAAGGAATGGATGTGAATTACTTTGTATTATGCAAGACAATATGATTGTCATGTGATTTTCATTAGAATATCTTGTACAGAAAAATAAACATTTGCTTTAGAATTAAAGTACTTTGCTGAGTGTCAACTTCTATCCAATAGATAGTTTCTTCTAGTTAAAAATAATGGTAGAAAGAACCAAAAGAGGCATATGCTGTTGAATGTCAGCTCATATCATAGTAGACAATCTATTAAATCTTTTACAGTGTATCAGTTTATTATACACTTGCTTTTATGCAGTAACAGTGTTTTAAGAAATTAGTTGGGATTATTAATTCTTACAATTTAGAACTTTCTAAGCATATTTTTAAGGAATAAGTAAACAGTAAAAGAATTGCTACTCTGTCTTAACTCTGCTTTAGAACAAAGCTTTAACAAAACAATCTCCAGAACCTGTTTCAGAGCTTTCAGATAGAAGCAGTGAAAAACACTTGCCAACAATGACATATACTTAATTGTTAAAAAATTGTTAAACTTCTTATGCTATTTGAGATTTCATTCATGGGGGTTCTTCCATCATTCTCTAATTTGTACCAAGATAAAAACAAAAGCAACAGAGGGTTGGGAATGAGTAGACATGGTCAGAAATCTGCTTCTGGTGCTAGTGCAGGTCTATGTCAGCATAGGTAAATTATGACTCTCTTACCAAAATTCCAAAGAATTTTAAGCATTGGGCAATCCAGCATAGAAAGTAGATCTTTTGTTAAGATAAATCTGTATCCTTCTGTTAGCCAAACTAAGAACTGATTGTTGGGAGCATTTTCAAAGCCCGTTGTTTGCTTCAGTTATCATGTGACCTTAAAGAGCTAACCTTCAAGGCAGGGCTTTCACAGAAGGTTCATGCCCTGCAAACCGAGTGCTTAAGCAGCTGAGGTGCCAGAAGGGTCACAACTTTTTCTGGGAGCCTGAGGCAACTGTTTTAAGTCCTGTTTAGGTGAATGGATATGCAGAGCCTGTATCCAGAGGGAATATCAACGAGTCAAAGGAATTAACAGCAGAAAATCTTAAAGTTTGTAGGCCTAACCGGTTGTGATTCCAGCAGAGCAGTCAGGCAATTTTCCCATGCCAGAAAGTTCTAAGTAGAGACCTGTTAGTGATCAAGGAGAAATTTAGATAGATACTCTATCTAGCTGGAATCACCAAGTTTTTTATTTTATGCTTTGTAAAATATTGATCCCTTTTCCTTTTGATTTTATAGATCAATTCAGCAGCTTGCATATAGCTTCACCTGTGTTTGGAAAAAATACCTTTGCTTTAAAAGCTTCCATGTCATGCACATTTCAGGGTGATGATCAAGTTATCTTTTCTTTTGTCTTTCCTTTATGTGCTTTGAAGAGAAAAAAGGAAAAAAACTTAAGAGCAGCTAAGCAGTAGAATATTTTATTGATCTGGTACTTTGGTCCATACTTACATACTTGAATTCTATTTTTGTTCATTCTGCTGTTGAATGGATCATACAAACTCCTTAGTCTTAGAGACGATTGACAGTCAAATTTAAATTCTTTGGACTGTTTTCAACCCTTGATTACATTAAGATTTAGTTGAGGAGGCAGAAGTCAAGCCAGGAAACTGGAAACACACTTTTAGATGAATTTTGATTTGAAAGCAGATAGAAGTGGGACTTTGATCATCTAAGAACAAACTCCAGTTTCTTGTTTATGAGGGCTGTAGCTTCTGGGCTGGTATCTTACAGAAGACTCTCTTAAGGTCTCTTAAAGTCTTATATCAGTGTATTGAAAGGGTTTGTCTTTGTTCATCTGGCCAAATGCAGTCGTGGTATAGATTGAGGGGAACCATAATATCAGTGGTCCTAGAAGTGTGTTTGGTAAATCTACACCTTAACATTACAGCCACTGATCACTGTGTGATCAGTGCCTGGCCTCCTCATTTTTTCACTGCTGATTTAAATTTCTCTGGCTTTCAGTTTCACGCTTTCAGCCTTTGGATTTTGTTATGTTCTCACTAAATGGCAGAGCTATTTTATATCTCATTCACAGTATTCTGTACCTAAACTCTAATTAATCTTCATTTGATAGAATTAAGACAAAGAATTCTTTGTATCTTGCTGTTTGGTACTTTCTGAGGTCTTCATTTGTATTTGTGGTTGCTATTTTATCCAATCTGACTGTGTATGGTGATTGTATGTTTGAAGTTCTATTTAAATCACTGTATTTGATGCATGTTGTTTTATAATTCAGGTGAGGGTGTGTGTGTGCATGCACATGCGTGTCATAATATCCAATCAGTTCCACATTTATCTGCAAAATTAAGCAAAACTAGTTTCCTTCAGTTATTTTAGTCTGTCATATCTTTTCCCCTGTTTTCCCTTCTCATCATGGAAGACCCCTGCTTTATCCTCTTCTCTCAGAAACACCATGGAAAATCTGGTCATGTGGTCTTAGAAAAAATGCTAATTATTCTGTTCAGATTATCTTTTCCATCACCACTGTAAAAGGTCATTTGTTTGAGAGCCTACACCTGCATTCTGGACCCAGTGATGTTGTATGAAATATTCTATGCTGAAGACAGCACATTGTTTTCTGAACCTAAGGGAATGTATTTTTTTTATTTCTGCAGAGTACCAAGCTGCCATTCTGCATTTAAAGAGGGAACACAAAGAAGAAATTGAAACATTAAAGGTATACTTTTGTAATGATTTACTTTCTTTTCCTGGCTAGTGTATTTTACAGATTTAAGTGGTGCAAACATACGCTTTCCATCAAATGTTAAGAATTTAATTATTTCTTTCTAGAAGTTGTTTTCAGTTGACTGCCAGCTCAGCTAAAATTAATTTGGTTAAAATCTATACCTGCAGTCATAAATGACGTCCAAAAGCAGTTTTGTTTCCTCTTTGTAGTTCTCCTTATTGTTGTTCTATTAAATTCTTCCCGCTAACACAGCAGTGCAGTATTTTTGCATTGGCACTGATGTTTAACTACTTACTCTTTCTTAGTGAAACATACTTCTGTAGAAGCAGTTTCCTGTAGTTTTAATGGGAAAATAAGCACATATGAGACTTTCTGAAGTTTAGTATTGAGCACTCTCTATTGATGTCTCATCTTTTAAAGCGTAAGCTTGACCAAGTAGATATCAAAATCAGAAATAACACAGTTTTGTGTTAGAACTCTCTCCCTTGGCTATGGTTAAGTAAAGTAAAATATTCCAAGATAGTGTTTTTATCATAAAAGCAGGAAATTAAATGGCAGTGTAACTGAATTTTATCACCCCTGTTTAAAATTAACAGCATCTTCCTTTTCTTACCAGTTATGAGTGTATGTTCTTACACATAGCTGCACTGTGTTCTAATACAAGTTCACGTGCTTAATTGTTAGTATACAGGCCATCAATTACAAAACATTTGGTATTTCCTTTGTCATCATCAAGGGAAATAGAATGGAAAATAAACAGATTTACTAACACAGGAATTTGATAATCCAGTACATTGATACATGAACTGTGTCATTAGGCAGATCACATTGTGTAATGGAAGTATCAAAATTTACATTATAAAATTTCAATAGGAGCATATGATGGGGAAGTAAAATTGTGTCAATTTAATGTAATAATTTAATGTAGTTATTTGTTGCGTTTTATTGTTTAAGAGTATAGCAGAAAAATATGATGGTAGATACCCAAAACTGTTGGAAATTCTTGGGTTAGATCTGATTTTGTACTATGCACTGAAGGAACCTACAGACAGGAATTTCTCTGAACCAGTTCTTTTGCAAACTGATCCAAGTCCTGTATCTGGTGTTCATTAAGAAGGTTTGGTTATCATATTTTCTCTGCAAAAGGTTAGGAATTGGACCCTTAGCCTTTGTTATTCAAAAGG
>VZTR01023056.1:216845-227989 GCA_013400775.1 Chaetops frenatus | reverse complement strand
AAGTTTAACAGGAAAGTCTTACACATATGAATGCTTAGCAGAAGGTCNATTTTCCAAACAGAAAAAGAAGTTTAAGCTTAAAATGCAACATACTAACTTTTGTGATTGGATAGTTACTACCATAATATGGAAATAATAGTAGTTATGATAGGCTATATGTAAAAGGTAAAGGTATTGTGTATATTCCTGATTGGTTGTTATGTATTAAGTTGTTCAGTAAAGAAAAGTATATAATGTATTGTAACCAAACCTAAAGTGGCTTCAGGCATGCCTTTAAGCTGTAGTTGGCAGCTTGCAAGGCAAGGCTCTGTGCACCCACGACCCAAGACTGCTGTAACTTCTATGCAATAAACAGCAGCTTTGAAAGAGCTGCCTGGAGTCCTGCATCTCTTGTCTTAGACTCGCACAAGACACTTTTCTCCTTTCACTCACAGATGAAGTACAAGCAAATAAAGCAGTGCGTGGGATTCCTAGACCTGGTGAGGTGTTTGCAGAGCCTAATCTGCCCAATCATCAGCTTCATAAAACACACAAAAACCACTGACACTGGCATCTCATGGACTAATCTCTAAAACCTATACAAATTTACAGCTCTTCAGCTCAAAGCACCATGACTTCAGTATGTTCACTCAGCTGTACCAAACCTATCCCGCACCTTGTATTTCTCTCCTTCTACTGTTTCACCTGAGTCTGTCATCCTTTCATCACTCTTCCCTAAAAGCAGCTTAGTGTTTTCATTTAAAATATAAACAGTGCTGCTTAACCATTTTAGATAAATCTTTTATCACGATGTTCATATCCTCAAAATAATGTTGCAGTCATTCAATTCTCACACAATATGTAAGTAGTTGCTTTAACTCTCCCGGCTAGGTACCCCTTCCAAAGTCATGCCACAATTTAGCATAAAAGAACACTATAAGCAGCTACAGCAGTGATAGGGTAACATCATAGGAAAAAGTACCAGAAAGTTCTGATGAAGACAGAAGCATTTATTACGTGAATATAGCCTGATTAAATATCCAGCAACAACAAGGCTGTAGCAAAGTAACTGTTTTACCTTCAGAAACTAACACAAACATTCATTTATGGAATTTAGGAAATCAAGCTTAGATCATTGTTATCCAACCCCATCTAATCCTAATCCAGAAAAAGGATGATGTAGATATTGAAGGATCATATGGAGTCAAAGGAGAGAAAGTCTTCCTTCCTTCTCTTCCCTAGCCATATACTTCTGGCCACTGTGTAAGGCAAGGAGGAAGAGCTTTCAGCCCAGCTAAGCCAATACAGCTGCTCATTTTCTGGCCTTGTCTTGTTGTACCAAAAAAAAGCCCATGAGAGAAAATAAGGGGGATGTCAGGACATTCTGGAAAATATTATCAATTAAAATGCTCAACCAATGTCCCTATACCTATTTAGGTTCCTATTTATAAACTTGCTGAGAAGAGAGAAAACACAAATTCTACAAAGGAAGGTCAAGATTGTCACTGAAAAGGTGAAAAGAAGAAAAACTAAAATAATTACAAACTGCCATCCTGCCCTTACCACCCAGAAATAAACAGTTAGGCAGCCACAAGTAGAATACAAGAATGGAAGTAAGATAATAAAACTCTAACAGCACAAAAATCATCAAAAACTACATCTGATGTAACATTCCTCTTTGACAGGGTAACCTCTCAGTAGGCAAAAAGAAAAGCAGTTTATGCATCTTGAGTTCAGTAAGGCTTTTGACACTGACACATGAACTAAGGAAATAGAACCTATGGGTGCAAGCTAGGTGCCCAAGAGGTTTAGAAAATCAATAGCTTAGTAGTGATCTCTGGCAGTTTCTTTATCAAACTGCCCTGCAATTTTTGATAGGCTCCTGTATATGCATATGATGGGTCCATATGTATGTGTAATAGTCCCATTTGAGACCAAGAAAACAGAGATGACACTTGTGAAATCTGTCTCTAACATCAGAATGGGTAAATTTTCAAGTTTTTTAGAGAGAGACAGATCACTTTTCAAAGCAATTTCAAATTGCAGAAATTGTATGGAATAAAGAGGATGCAAAAAATAAAGAACTAAGATCCACATTTAGATAGGAATAATCAACTCTACAAATGCAAAGAAAGGAATGAACTGATTAAGCAGCAGTACTGGACAAAACCACCTGTTAGACACAGTGAACTAAAACCTAAACAGAAATAAAGAATACAGTGCTGAAGGATAAAAGATACCTCTCAGGCTGGACATGTTAGTAGTGGCAAGAGAACTGCTGGTTCTAGTAGGCAAAGGAGGAAAAATGCAGAGGCTCTTTTGTGTGAGTAAGATAAGCCAGTGTGACTTAGATTGTGATTTAAAACCAACTTTACAAACTGACACAAAAAATAAAGTGATGCTGTTATAAAGCAGCCCATGTTTTATTAATTTAGCATAGCTTGATAAAGAAATCTTAGACTACTTATCAGAGTTATTCATGTTCGTCCATATCTCTTCACCTCAAAAATGGCACTAAGTATGAACACTGATAATTATTTTTCACTTTATTCACTTTGAATGTGACCACTATTAAATTACAGTAAAACTCACCAGTGAGTTTTCTGAGAGAAGCAATTTCTACATCTCCCATTTTTGCTAATCAAACTGCTTTAAAATGTGCATGAAAAGCTGAGCACTTGCAGCTGTTCATTGGAAACTGAGTGAAATGAAACAGTCCCAGTGCTGAAGCTCTCCAGTGTTAACTCCAAACCAGCACAGATCTTGCTACTTCCTACAGAGCTAAACAGCTTCTTCATTTCAATAAATTTTAACTAATTTTAGTGTGCCTTTTATTTCACAATTAGAAGCATTCAACATAAAGGATGATTGTATTTATCACTGTTAAAATCTTAAAATATGAAAACCTCCTTTAGCAAGTTGTCAACTGCCATCCTTCTTACAGGTGCTCCTGCACTTTGACCATTAAAGGAAAATGTGCATTTCCCATTTAACATAATCCCCTACTGACTACACCACATTACTTGGACAGTACAGTCAGAGACACCGGGGTGGGGGGGATGTTCAACAAACTGTCAAAAAGACTTTCCCTTTTTAGGAAACATTCAATCTTTAAATATAATGGTGTCCACAATTACATCAATTGGAAATAATCCTGCAGACCCTATTCTCCAAAGATAACAGCAGTTATATGTTCTGCAGTCTTTCTTAATAAGCGGTGTATCCATATCCCACCGTGTTATTATTGAAGATATTTATGATACCAGAAGAAGCAGTGTCCTGCCTATGTTACAGCCATGAGGGAAAGCATTATGGAGAGCCACACAAACGTGTCCACCAAAGCAGTTCCAGAGTGGCCAGGCCTGAAGCAACCTACACCATTTGAGAAGACTCAGATTAGGAGAGCAACAAGATGAGAAAGATGAAAAGGTCAGACAGACAAATAAAGCAGCAACTGGACACAGAGGTAGCTGGTCCACTGATGGGACCAGAATACCTGTCTATGTTCCAGTCCCAGGTCTGACAGAGGCTTTCTCTGTGCTGTTGAGAGAGTAATTTAATTTTCCTACACTTGTGGTTTACAAGCTTTAGAGACAGTGATTCCAGATTTACTGAGACATACAGTGGTACTGCAAGAAGTCATGCACTACCATTTACATCCAGGTAAGTTCCTTTGAAGCAACATAAAAGATGACAGTAGAGAGTAGGGGAAATGATGTAAGGGAGGAGAAGGAAAAAACAAAGAGGAATGCAAAAACAAACAAAAAAACCAAACCCCCCATAACAAACAAAAAAAGAAACCCTGACACAAGGCGTTTATAATAACAAGTTTGAAACTGACCCTTTAACTCAATATTAAAAGTTTGAAAAAACATTAATGTTTCTGAAATGCAGGTTTCCATTAAGCCATGTTATGGCAAAAACTTCACAGCCCAGCACAAGGCAAGCCAGCCTCTTCATACAAATAAATATGTACAAATAAGGGGTGAGTGTATTTAAGGAGTATCCTCCAGGATCCTTATGCTGACTGATCACAATGAATCAGGGCATGTGTTCTAGGAAAAAAGCAAATTGAAAGAAAAAATTTTAAATTTAGGGATTCACTTTCTGAAGACTTATTTAGGGTACAGTATAAAATTGTCCATGTGGCAAAAATTTCTGCTGGCCAAAAGGTACTTCTGATTTCCCAAAGCTTCCATCACTTATTTTCAGGAAGAAAGGAACACTCTGTGAGTGTCCTGAAAATTGGCTTTGTTGGCTCAGTCTTCTACTTTGAATGGAGCAGAGGTTCATAGGCAATGTAATTTCAGACATTACTAATGCTACTCTAACAACCATATGCCTCTATTTTTACACTGCCCTCCATTCTTCTGCCAGATGCTTCTCTTCTTTCATTTCATCTGCTTAATGAAGCTCAGCTATTTAGGCCCCAGTGCTTTGATTTTAGAAAATTATGTAAGATACTTCATAAAAATACATTATCATTATTATTAAGAAGATGACTGTCTCAATTTTTTCACAAGAAAGGTAACATTTAGTTTAGCTGTTCAAAAAGGTACTTGGTGGTGCCAATATCTCAGCTTGCAGAGGGTGAAACCAGAGACAAATCTCCAGCCAGAATTAAAATAAGCACAGGATACTTGCAGCAGATATGGTCATACACACGAAAGTCTACATGACTTTTTGCCCCCATTTGGGTAGTGGGGTTTTTTTGCACTGACAAAGAGATGACAATGTAATATGGATTATCTAACAGTTTACAGGTCTGGATGTTTATCCAGGATTGCAGCATACAGGATTCCAGACTCGTGGATGGTTTGATTATCCTGGGATCCCTCTGAATCTAGAAATCTCAGTCAGCTATTTTGCTCATCCCTAATGAATTAGTACTGTAAGACCTGCTGAAACATCTCATTTTATCTTTATGCCCCCATCATACTCAATGAATTCAAATTGCTTACTTGTATGACCTTAGAATACAGGCTACTTTTGATAAATTTTTAATTTGCCTTAATCAAAACACTGAGGAAGGAATATAAAAGCTAAAAAGCAATATTCAAACTCACATTTATTACTACTCTCAAGGGTGCAATTCATCTATGCGGAGAAAGCCAAAGAAGGGTGGGAGGTCTCATTTGGATGCTTTCTGGCACAGCAAGGACCAAGCAGAAGTTGTGCTGCTCTGGGTGGAGGAGTTACAGAGCAGATGCCACCTCCATTAAGGAATCCTCACAACCCACGATCTGACTGACACAGTGGTACCACCGCTTCCAAACAGAAGTGAAGAGGCAAGGCTGGAAGTAACTCACAGCTGTAGGTGTTCAGGATCAGTGCCTAAAGCTGCTCTTAGCCCTGCAGGGTAAAAAGAGTTCTAAAACTGGAGTGCAGCTCTTGCTTCATCCACAAAAGCAGCTGCACTGCTTGGGAACACAAATCTCTGGTGTCTTCTAATGCACTGGGCAGTTCCCAAACTGCCTAGAGGACAGGCTCAGAAGGTGAGAAAGGCACCACGGGTCAGTAAATGACATCAATTAAGAGTTTCAGAGTTGACTTACTCATTTCTGTTAGGCAGAGGGATTGCACTTCCACGTTGCCCTGTTATGTACTGTGCAATAGGGCAAAAGACTATGTTTCTTTACCAGATGAGATGAGCTTTCATATTTCACAACACAGCTGTTTTTACTGGCAAGTGAGATTTTAAAGACAAGTTAAGCTTCTTGCATACAAAACCACTGGTAAGAGGAAAGAGGTCAGGTCCCCACCTGTGTCAGGAAGGAAAACCTCAACACAGCTTTAGAGCAGTCGTTTCAGTGTTGGCTTGTCTGCTTTATTTTTAATAAACCGTGAACAAGCCAGCAACTTTGACTAACAGTTAATACCTCGACCCAGCAGATACATAAAACCAGACATAGCCCCAGGGAACAGGTTTGCTCCCAAGGTCAGTCTAACCAGGAGAAAAAAGTGTCATATATGGGTTTGGTTCGATCTAATTCAGCCACAGCATGAACTGGGGCCAAATACACCGCAGGGGTGATGCTTCCCCTCGTGCAAACATGCTGCAAGGGGAAGCTAACAGGCATTACACCAGAGGGCCAGAAAAAAGGAGCCTATTAATGCAGGCTGCAGGAGAGGTTTCATAGCATGCACCGACCCTCCTTCCTTCTGTGCCTTCCGCTGCTCAGCAAAACAACTATGCAGGATACTGGAGCAAAAGCTGTACAAGAGGGTAATGGCTTTCTGATCCACCAACAAAAAGGGAAATTCAGCAATTTGCTTTCAAGACGTATCTTTTTAAAATGGCTCGTGATATCTATGCTGCAGATAATGGATGTTGCAAGGAATTCCCTTAGCATGAGGAGATTTACCGAGGCTCTTTTTTCTCCTCTCACTCTAGGGTAATTCCCAAATCCTAATGCACATATTGCTTCTGATTTGTATCTTACAGCAAACAATCACAGACACTTGCCTTGAGGGGGTGTAAAAGAAACTAGATTATTACAATTATTATTTCAGTTCTCACATGCCCACAGCAAAGATTACCATGGGACCAAGCAGCCCCCCTTACTTGGCAGTTAGTCCATCCTAACAGATGGATTCCAAGTATTTCCCTCTTTCTTCTCTGCTTAGGGTAGCTTTTTAGGCAGGTTGAACACAGATGGCAAAATGGCCTTTTATTTCAGCAACAGCTGGATCCAAATGATGTCAGCATACAGTAGGTAAAGAAATACAGAGGGCAGGCTGGAAAATAAGTAATGAAGTAACAACAACCCACATGAGTAGGTACTCCCTTCTCCTTGTCTGTTCTGGAAAACCACAAATGCACCAAACATCTACTGCAAGGGGCAAGTGAGGAGGAGGGGAATCCTAAATTTGATCCTCTTCTAGTTCAAGGAAGTTGTAACAAATTTTATATTTATGCCCTAACCTTTAAAATACTAACATTAAAAACTTGTGAAATAAAACATATGAGCACAGTCAAAAAGCACTTTAGAGAAAAAACTGGGTGTCTGGAGGTGGCTGGCACCCTGTGGCCACCCTATTCCTATCTCTAACTTCCATTTCTAACTAAATGACCCACTTCACTATCCCACTTCTTTAAAATATTAGGAAATGTAAGATTGCTTCCTATATGAATAGAAAGTGAGAAAACTGAGTACACTCAAATAAAATACATCTCTATGAATGGCGAAGACAAAGACCATCCATTATAACCACCAACTGCCATGGGAGCAGAGCTTATACCTGACCTCAGAGAAGCATCTGCCTTCAGCATCACCACCAATACCTTCTGAAAACAGAACAATCAGTTCCCAGCTGATGCTGACAGACATGTAAGCATGGGACTAGTACTGCCTTATGAAGTATTTCCTCACCTGAGCACACCAAGGACAGAACTAGCAAAAAGGGGGTGTGGAGGTGGGATGTGGTCACTGATTCAGCCCAGACACTGCTTCCACACAGCTCAGCAGTAAAAAAAATCATCTAATTGGAGAACTCAGCAGTTCTTGAGCCCCCTGGCTGGTCCAATTTGTTCCTTGTGGTGGTTTAATCTTAGCTGGATGCCAGGTGTCCACCAAAGCTGCTCTATCATCCTCCTGTTCAACTGGACAGAAGAGAGAAAATATAATGAAAGGCTCATGGGTCAGCCTAAAGGCAGGGAGAGATCACTCACCAATTACCATCACAGGCAAAACAGACTTGACTTGAACTCATTACCAATTAAATCAGAGTAGGATAATGAGAAGTAAAACCAAATCTTAAAAGCACCTTCCCCTCACCTCTCCCTCCTTCCTGGGCTTAACTTCATTCCTGGTTCCCTGCCTGCCTCCTCTGTGGAACCAAGATCAGGGGAAGGACTCCCCTTACCCTTCCCCTGCTCCAGGCCTGGGATCCCCCCCACAGGAGACAGTCCTACACAAATTTTTCCAATGTGAGTCCGTCCCACAGGCTGCAGATCTTCATGAACTGCTCCAGTGTGGGTCCCCTGTGGGGTCACCAGTCCTGCCAGCAAACCTGCTCCAGTGTGGGCTCCTCACTCCACGGGCTCTCATGGGGCTCCAGGAGCCTTTTCCAGCTCAGTCTTCCCATGGGATCACAGCCTTCTCTGGACATCCACCAGCTACAGCATGGAGTCCACCATGGGCTGCAAGTGGATCTCTGCTCCCTCGTGGACCCTATGGGCTGCAGGGGCACAGCTGCTTCACCACAGGCTTCAAGGGAATCTCAGCTTCGGTTTCTGGAGCACCTCCTTCCCCTCTTTCCTCACTGATCTTGGTGTCCACAGAACTGTCTGTCTCACGTATTCTCACTCCTCTCTTCTCTGTCTGCAATTTGCCTCTGTGCACTTTTTCCCCTTCTTCACTGTGATATCCCAGAGACACTAACACCATCAGTGATGGGCTCAGCCTTGCCCAGCCAGCGCCCACCTTGGAGCCAGCTGGCATTGCCTGTATTGAACATAGAGAAAGTTTCTGGCAGCTTCTCAGAGAAACAATCCCTGGAGCCTGCCCATTACCAAAAGCCGGCCATGCAAACCTAATGCACTCCTCACCTGGGAAAGGGCCATTCCCAGCTTCCTGCTGGCCTGCCTGGTCACCATGGTCATGTAAATCTTTGTGCACCCGGACATTAAACTTAGCCCTGCATTGGTGAGTTACAGGATTTGCTGTCATTCTAACCTGACTAACTGTACTACCAATCTGTATTTGTTACTGTGCTGTCACTTAGAAATGAGCTATTGGTCTGGTGTCTGATACTGTTCTGTGCACTGGACATCGATGGGGCTGTCTCTAAAATCCATCAAGAACTCATTTACTCATTCCTTAAACATCTGACCACTAGTGATTTTACAGGCAGCAAAGAAACTAAGGCAGGACAGGAGGGAATGCCTGCATAGACCCAACACCTAACAGAGTTCCAAATATACACAGGCTGTAATTTTGCTATGAAGAAAAGAGAGACAAGTGCAGTATCACCAGGACAGTCAACCAAGAACACAAATCTAGTAATGAGAGAAAAGGCGGAGGACAGGTTCTCTTTTTGGTGGCTAGTTTTCTGGTAGCAAGAGATGCTGATCTCTTTTTAAAACAAAAATCAAGAGATAATTACTAGCTTGAAATTTTGACCAGCATGACCACTCTTCATAACATGAGATGAAAACCTGCAATGCCCTGTCCAATCACTCTGAATGACCTCCTGAGAAGATTTCACTGCTTCACCTAGGAAGCTGAATACCCAGCACAAACCTCTCGGTGCAAACATTCTTGGCTGCTTTTTTTTTTCTGAATGGTTACATTTTCATCGTTTTCATCATCTTTACCAGATGTTCATTGCTCAAAAGCTCAGTCAAGGGTGAAGGACAAAAACATGGCAATGATGTAAGGGCAGCTGTGAAATGATTACTCGAGATGAAATCGATTAGCAGTGTGCTACTGCTGGGAGATCAGCAGTGCAATTGAAAGCTGCTGAGCCAAAAGTGGTTTCATCTTCAGTCAGGGAAACACGGTGTATGAAGACCTGATTCAGTTTCCTTTAGGTTTTTAAAGCACTGTTCCAATATACGAACTGTGCAGCTTCCACAGATCTCCAGGCATCCCTTCCAAACCCAACTATTAGGTGGTATGAATGAAATTAGAAAATATTAATCAGCATACATACTGGGAGAATATGGAAAGACTTTGCCACTTCTAAAATAAATTAATTTGTACAATGACTGTAGTAAGAATTCAGTTTCAGAACTTACATTGCACATATTCTACTCACCAGAAGAAATATAAGATACTAGTGGGTCAAAGGATGGTTTCATATGGGAATATAATTGCATCCAGTGGTGGGTTGAACACTCCTTCAGCAAGGGAATATTTACAATAAGCCTTTCTAAAAATTCCTATATACAATTTAGTTAGAAGAAAAAGTCACACATCCTTTTCTGAGAGAACAGGAGGCTGCTACTGCTATTGACTCATTTTGAGACTGCGTTAATGGCTTAACTGTCCAAGACAACTACTGGCAGTGTCTTATTTTAAACTTGTTGCTGGGAGAGAAGCTCCAAAATAAAACTAATCTTTAAGGACAGGAGAATTAAGCTACTTTTCCATATAGGCTATGCAAGTTCTCTTTTCACTTCTCACAAGAGATTTTCACTGTGCTTTAATAAGCATAGTTTATATTATTTCAAAAGAACAATGTGTTTGTGGGATAATATGTAGGATAACATGTTTCCTGAGACACATGTTCAAAAATGAAGAAAGTATGTTCTGGTTATTGAACTTGTCCACAAAATGATGGATGTATCTTTCAAGAAGCAGTTCTGAAACAACAATTTATCAGTCCTGTATTCGTATGCCCATCAGGAAAGACAATACTGTAATACGTGCTGGCTTGCTTGGAGTACCACAGAAGCTGAAACAGAAACAGCAGGAATAGCTGCAACACATGATCTGACCAGCTAACTAAAAGCACATTCTATAGGGAAACCTCAGGTACTTCTTTCACAAGAGGCTGGGGACAAAACAATCCTGATGCATTTATATGACAACAGATCTGCTCACACTTCCTCCATGAAAAAATGTGATATAAAATTGGATCTTTTGGAGATTCTGTATGGATTTTCACACCTGGGTTTGCCAGCTGAGGTTTTCACATGTGGTGAGACCCAGTTCCAATTTACCTCTGTGTGAACAGCTGGCATTGTCCTTCTTCAGGAGGTTAAGAGGGACCTAACTCACAACACCATCCACATCGACTTGCAGCCCCTGGAAAAGCTCTTGGCTGCACAGATGGTGCCACGCCACAAAGTATTCCCAAACTGCCCTCCCTTCCTGCCTAGGGACCGAGTAAGACAGGAGCCATTCTTACAGCTACAGATCTCTCTGAAACAAAAAACACTGAACACCTGGTACCATTCCACCAGCTCTCCTGCAACACTATCACATTACATTTTGACTATCATACAATAAAGAACCCCCTGTCTTCATTAAATGAATGAGGAAGTGCCAAGCTGGGGTTAGAGAGAGGAGGGCAGCGGTGAGAGAGCAAACATCCGCAGGGACATGTTCAGTCCTGGAGTTCTGGATGCTACGTCTTGGAGATCTGTAGCAACAATACCGGGCAACAACCTAGTTTTTTTGGTTTAAAAGGAAAAAAAAAAAAAAAAAAAAAAAAAA
>VZTR01023056.1:197575-216815 GCA_013400775.1 Chaetops frenatus | reverse complement strand
AAAAAAACACAACGAAACACCCAAACTTTCAGAATGGGCAGAAAATTCCTCCCCTCCATGCCGTTCTGCAGAAAGTGTAATATCCAGCCACAAATTCTCTTGGGCAAGTGCACATTGCAATTTTCACAATATTCAGTATTTTCTGACGTGAATCAGTAGCTTTTATGAGTCCATTAAAAAAACCTAGAGAATGTCTGAAGAAAATTGATAATACCAGCTCCTCCTCCTCCTTGCCTTAGAAACAGAGCCTCGCTTTTACAATAATGTTAGAGTTAAGACTGATGAAGTCCCTTTGCTGGGAGGGGAGACTGTTATCTGCTGGCACAAGAGAAAAGGGTATCTCAGCACACTTGCAGCTCTATTTTCTGCAGGGATCTATCTATCTGCTTCCCAAGAGGCCAGTGCTGTGCTCCCCAGCTATTATAACAGACTCCACAGTGAATTTTCTCATATGAGCAAAAGCAGCAATGTTGGTTTATGACAGGTCTCATTCCCTTAAAAATGCTTTACGCCCACAACACCAGCTTTTGCAGGGTGGAGGACAAAACAGGTCACAGAAAGCATTTTTAAAAGAGGAATGTGCTTGTCTTCTCCCCCTACATCAGTGAGCAAGGTTTCACAACATAAATCAGGAGCAAGTTTGCCATATACTACTGACACATCCACTGTGTGTGAGTCTGGCAGGCCTGCGTTATCCCCACAAATGTGGAAGCTCTGCAGAAGGACTGTGTTCTTGGGGTGCCCTGCCACGACAAAACCATCACGGACAGCAGGTTGCCCATTTGACATTTTCAGACTGCGGGGAGAAGGGAAGAGGCATCAGTGCAGCACTGCATCAGGTGCAGCTGGTGGCATGGGCTATCAGGGTGCTTCCCTCACGAGTACAGGGAGAAGAGGCGGCCTTGCTCTTGAAACTTGTACCCACTTCTGGTTTCTCTCCTTTCTTGCTTGGTGATGGAAGGAAGTCATCTAGCCAGATACCTTGCAGTGCTCCTCAACAAGCACCCTGCCAGGGCATTCCCTCAGCACTGAAAAGATTTGGATGTTTGCCACTGCATTCCGAGGTCTCCCCCTGAGATCTGAAGGGATGCCGGCTGCTGCAACTGTTCAGAAGAACAAGTAGCACAGAGAGGGAGCACAGTCTTCCCAGCCAAACCTCTTGTACATAATAAAGAAGTGAAACACAGAACTTGGTGCAGTGTGGAAAGCAGCTGCCTACCTCTTGAGTTAGACATTTTGTCCAGAAGATTTCTATAAAACATAAGCACTGGAGTCTCTAAAAAGCTCTCCCAGACAAAAGTGACTGCCAAGCCAATGCGCTAGCAGCCAACACAAAAAGCTGGAAGAATCTGTGGAGACCGGGAAGCTCCCTTGAAGCTGGAAACTGATGGCTCTGGCAGTAATGCTGAAAGGATGCTACAGTGTTTGCTGCAACAGAGCTGCCCACTTCAACTTGGGAGAGAAAGAAACATTGCAAGTGGAGACAATAGGAGCTCCTCCAATAACTGAAGGGGAAAATACTGAACTGTTTAAAGATATGTCTCCCTCTCTTGCTCTCTGTCTCTCAATATGTTTAAGTTAAAAAGCACCACAGGAATTTCAAATAATGGATTAATTTCAAAGACATTTGTGTGATACCCTGTCAGACCTCATGAAGAAGGAAGGGTTTGGAGACAAGTCTATGAGACTCAATTCTGCTAACTGCAAGCTTTCCCAAGCAAGGACTGCTGTCAAACTAGAAGGCAGTTCCTCCATCACATCAAATGCCCCTTCTTGAAGTGATAGCTCATACACGGACGTTTACATATTACTATTGCCTATTAGTAATCAGATACTGGCATTTGAGGCATGATGGTTAACTTCACCAAGGTGCACTCCTGGGACACAGCTGCTGCAGCCCTGACCACACACTGCATGCCACCTCGTTAAGATAGAAACTGCCATAGCTCTCCAGCTGTTATTGGAGGAAAACTCTATGCAGGAAAAAAATGTATGTTTGGGATTCTGACATAGCCTGGATAAAATATGCATGCAATCCAAATTCTCCTTGTAGGAAGCTGCAAGCTGAACAATATTATCAACAAATAAACTAAATCCTATAATGATAATATTGTTGCAAAATAGTTTAGAGTAGAAAAAAAAAATTCAACTTACAGATTTATTCCAAGGAACTGGGAGTCAGCAAGACCTGAATATCTGTTTAAAAAGTGGTGATTTTAAAGTCAAAAGTTTTCATAATCATCTCTCAGCTTGGATGACCAAATTCAAAATCAAACTTCCAACATAAATATCCCAAAACTGTGTCGTTTCAGAAGGGAAGTAATACCATTGCTGCAACTTCAGATTTAACAAACTTAGTAAATTTCCTCTGCATTTTCCCCCACCCACCTCCCCTCCCTGTCAATTCACCCCTCTGGTAACTCAGGTACGCTAGAGCTGGAGAAGTGTTGCAGGACAACACTTAACATCTCCTCCCCACCCCCCTCCGGCAATTCAAAAGAAGGCAACAAAAGACTCAGTAATGGAGAACCATTCTCTGAATGAAAAGGTCCAATTTTACAAGATTCATCACAAAGTCTCTTATTCATCAGCAGCCTTGGCACCCTTACTCTTCTACCTCACACAGACATTTCTGGAATGTGTTTCAGGCTACTGGGGGGAAAAAAAAAGGTAGTTCAGCAGGAAGCAGCAGAGAGTAAAGAAATGAAGAATCTGAAATCGATCCTGTTCTTGTCCTACCCAGCATAACTTCTATCAAAGCATCAACCAGAGCAGAACTATCCCCTTGATGAGCACAGTTTTCTTTTTACTTATTCTGTTTTGGTACCTCCAGTAATATTGACAAACTATTTATACACAAGAACAATACTTGCAATTTTGCATCAACAGACTTGTAGCTGTTCTCTTACAAGGCATCTGAGATCTTATATAAACTAGATTTGGAGATTGAGAACAAGAGATCTATATTTTCATCTGGTTAGGAAAAGTTCTACTTGAAAATCTTTGTCCTTGCTAGACTCCATGTTGGTTTACTGACAGACTTGCTAGGATGAGGATATACAGAAATTCACTTCAGAAGGTGCAGAAGGTTTTACTACCATTTTTATGAGAAGAATATTGCTCTTACTTGCTCAGTATCAAAGCCTATAAAGACTAATTAAGAGATTGAAACAAAGCAACACGGGCAAGAAATGTCATTTTTGAGTACTGGACCTGGCATCTGGGCAACCTTTGCAACAGAGTGCCAGTCTCCTCTCAAAGAGTACTTTCTCTGCATTTTCTGAGACAGTTCTGCTCTGGACCATACAAGAGTCAAAAATAATAATAATAATAATAATAATAATAATAATAATAATAATAATAATAATAATAATAATAATAATAATAATAATAATAATAATAATAATGCTGTTATGGTTTCATTCCTTGGATTTAAACTCATGTGAATTGATCATTGCTAGTGCAGCACAAACAAACTTCCCTGGAGATCTAACCCCTCAGTTTAGTGCTTACAGTGATAGGTATTAAAACAAGCAAACAAAAATACTGAAAAACATTTTTTTCAGACTTGTGTGCAGTGTAAATGCATGCAGAAGAATACTGTAAAAGCGAGGTATGTACAGAAAGTTATGCTAGTTTTGATGAATGTGCCTGTTTGGGAGTGCAACAAGAAACCTAAGGAACTTGTTCGCCCTGAATTAATGTAACCCTAAGGAGGAGTTAATGTAACACTGAAGCTGCAAAGCAAATCATACAGAGGGAAGGAACTGCCAGAATTAGTCAACCATTGCTCCCGATGGTGCGAGCCTGCTCTTGGGTTCCAGGTCACGGCTTCCACACAAAAGTGCACTCTTACCTCTCCAGAGCCTTGCCCAGTCACTGCCTGTCCTATGCACCACACAGGGCATGTCTCCCACACAGCAGCAAATACTTGATGACGTTTTAAGGTTTACACCGCAGCATCCCCTTTTTATGGTTTTTCATGTTTAATTTCCTTTTAAAATAAAAGCCACAGAAAACCAAATATCCAGCAGTACCCCATGCCTCTGCATTCTCTCATACCACTTGCCTATGCTAATGATCCACAGGACTTGTATTCAAGGGTGTTTAAAATCAAGGTACAAACCTCCTCCAGCACCTGAACTACAGGAGTAAGTGCTGGAAGACACAAGGCAGCAGAGGAGGACTGGCTAGTGGTGAGGAACAGAGTCAGCTTCTTGCCACACAAATATTTGTAAGACATGAGAGGAATGTTGGGAGTCAAGCTTTCTTTTTGTTTTTTTTGGAGGGGAGGAAGGAGAGGCAGGTGCTACTGAATAGCGAGAAATTATGTCCAGTGGCTGAGTGCAGCATAAATGAGAACAGGTTTGGCACTTTCTGAAAGGCAGTGAAGATGTTGATAAGATTTAGGGCACCTGTTGTAACTGGTAACCTCAGCATGGGCTGGAGTGGATTTCTATACCTGTGAACATACTTATGAATTATGACTAAGAATGCATGAATATAAACAATGCAGAGTGATTGTACTTGCTTTATTTCTGTGGCTGTAACATAGCCTTGTTCAAAAGAAAGAAAGAAGTGCATATGTTAACACCGGTGGGCTGATGAAAGGAACCCAAAAGCTAAGACCTGGTGCCATGTTTGTCTCACTTTGTACAAGTTACAAAAACCTCCTTAAAACAGTACAGCAAACTGCTAAAAAACTTTCCAGCCTTATTTCTCAAAGACAAGTTACGGGAAAAGTTTTCAGCAAACACCCAATACTGAGTCCCTGAATATTTATTCCACAATTTAGAACAAAGACCTCTAGTCCTTTACATTTCCACTTCTCTTTCTCTTTGCTTTCCCTCTTCTTTCCCCATCTTGCATTTAAGCAAAGAAAGTCTATATTTCTAAGTGGAAAACAGGTAAACGTTTGGTTATTCCATTTCCAAAAAGTTAAGTTGTTATCACCATAAAGCTGAAGGCAAAAATTTTAACAGGTAAGAGGATAATGTTTCTGTGATTATTTTTTTTTTCTTTACCTCATAAATCAAGCCAGGAATTCTAAAGCAACTCTCATTAAAAATGTCCTTGGGTTCTTTGAAGACATGTGCTGGCAGGCCAGTTAGACTTCTACAATTGCAGATTTTGGGGGAAGAAGGGGAATTACGCTTGAGAAAAGCCATGTGCTGGGATAGACTGCACAATGATGACAGCAGCAGAGTTCTGGTAAAAGACCTGTGCTTCATCAAAACATACTGGGCTGAATACAGTAGTAGAAAACATTTGCTGACTCAGACCCTACAGCATGAGAATCCAGGAGTAAGTTTAGTTTATGCAAACGCAGTCTGAAGACAGTCCCAGCAGCGGGTGAAAAACTTTGGTTTGAAGAAGCATCTGCAAAAAGCCTTCAGCTGCACCAGTCCACTGCACACCCTGCCCACTCTTGTTATACTTTCTCCTTGTCCTAGCCTTGGCTGGGATGGAGCTAATTTTTTTAGCAGCTGTTTCAGAGCTGCATTTTGGATTTAGTATGAGAATCATGTTGGTAACACACTGATGTTGTGGCTCAGCAGTGCTTACCCTGAGTAAAGGACTTTCAGTGTCTTGTGCTCTGCCAGAGAGGAGGGGCACAAGAAGCTGTGAGGGAGCATGGCCTCCACACCATAAAGAAGCACGTTCAGCACATGAACGAGGGAGAGTTGTCTGGGGGCTGCCAATCACTGCTTGTGGATAGGCTGTGCACTGATCAGTGGGTGGTGAGCAATTGCACTGTGTGTATCACTTGGTTTTCTAGAGTTTTAAGTAATTCTTTTTTATTACTATCATTATTGTTATCATTAGTATTATATTAGCATTATATTTTACTGTTTCAAACTGTTCTTATGTCAACCCATGAGGGTGGTTTGGGGTTTTTTACTGATTCTCCTTCCCATCTCACCAGTAGGAAAGGGAGGAATGAGCAAGCAGCTGTGTCATACTCAGTTGCCAGCTGGGTTTAAACCATGACACTCCTCTACACATATTTGAGAATATCCAAACCAACCCAAAGTAAGGCAGTTTCTCTGCAACAAGCACAACTAAGTCAATAATCCTAGTAGGCAGATCAAAGTTCATTTTCCTCATCAACCGTTCATATCCAAGGATGCAATAGCTGTGATGCTCAGATTGCTCTTGCACTTGTTGGTACTTGCTCTTGTTCTTGTTGGCACTTTACAAGATCCAAAATAAACACGCGTAGTTGAGAACCATGGCACCAGTCTAAAACTCCATGATTCTGCTCCTCTTAGACATTCGGTTTGTCAGTAAGGTTTTTAATACATCACCCTAACAAACCTAACAGTGAGTGCCATAACCATGGTAAGTGCAACTTGGTTACACTCGGATTCATAATTCCTAAAGGTTTTGTTACTGAAACAAAAGATAATACAGTTAATGTGAAGAATAAGGCGAACTAAAACTGAAATGGGCTTTGTTGCAAATACAGAACATGAATATGGGAATTATCCTATACAGAGAGAGAAACTTGGCAATTACTATCTGAAAAGTCAGTTTAGTCTTATTTTTAAATAACCTGCTTTGGTGTAGAAAATCACTCATCAGGGTGGTTTTCATGAACCAGGAGAAACATATCCTTTCAAAAAGTCTGAGAAAGCACATGAATGGGACTTACAAAGTACAGAGGGGGAACACAGGCGTGCTTTATATCCTATGTCAGTCTGAAGGTTTTCTGAAGCCATTCCCACTGGATACTCTGAACAACAGGAATAGAGCAGCTCAACTTTGCTCCTAGGCAATTAGAGAGTATAGGTGGAAAGCAGATGTCTAAAGTAATTACAAAATAGGAAGGGTCAACAGGGATGACAAGTTCTGGACTTGGGAGACCAGACTAGAGACTTGATTCCCCATAGAAATAAGACTTTGATGTTTAATGCACTCACCATTATCAATAAATACTCAGGGACAGAGTTTGATGCTACACAGATACAGACATTCTCTACATTCTGGAAAGAAGGCTATCATAAGAAAGAGTATCTGCAAAAAGTCATCTGAATTCCCCTATGAAATTGTAATACAACAATGTCAAGGTGCACGTCACAGCTGTATCTGTATAGGTGATGTTTGTGAGTAATCTCCAAACAGGTCATGCAAACAATACTTTGGAAATCCTGCTGCCTGGCCCCAGAGCAGACATGGAATTGAAGGATCTCTCAGTAGGCTGTGGGCACCCTCTGTGCTGTCTTTAATACTTGCTAAATTCTTTGGAAGTTCTACAGAAGACTTCCCCACTCCACGCACAAGTTCACTGGTGGGAATCTCAGTCAGATAACAGAAGTGATTCCCTACCTCAGGGCTCTTTTGTTCCAACCCAACTGAACAGCCCAGTTCCCAAAACGTCCTGCTTCATTTGTTCTGTGCAAGCCATGCAGAGCAATAGTCTCAACTCTGCATTTGAGTCATGAGGAGTTCCTCCCCACGAAGCCCAAAATAAACAAAATCATGTTTCTGTCCTATCCTACTTCTATAGCAAACTAATCTCAGGTAGTTTTAAAAAGCTGTGCATCGACACAAAATACTTCCAGGACAAGTAACTGAAACCAATCTCTCTCAGTGCAGGCTATGGCTCAATTAACACATCTCACCTTGAATATCGCATTGCCCTTCCCTATATCTCGAGAATCTTGCCAGCTGTACTAACATAGGAACAACAGAAGAAAGTAGCTATCACAAAACCTTGGCTCTTGCATCAAGTGACTGTAATGGGCATTGCACAAGGGTGCTTTGATGGTACAAAAGGCCTACGAAATGCCAGGGGCTTGGGGTGTATTTCTTGCTATGTTTACTCTCTTACCAAAGGGCACTTGTCACACACATGCCATCTGCTGCATCGAAATGCAATACTCAACCAGGTAAAATAAAAATTTCCCACACCAGCAGCCTCTCTGTACAGATTAAAATGATCACCACTAATATAATTCTAGGTGATTCAAGAATCTGTGCTACAGAGACTGCATTTCTTGAAAGCTTCTCCTCTCATAGGACAGAGCCTCAGCTCCCAGCGAAGACTCTGTCCTCATGAGTGTGCAGAAGCAGTCACAGGTGCTTTCACACCCAGAAATCTCTGCACTGGTGTCAAGTACAGAGAGCTGAGAATGTGAAGGGAGCACAAACGACCCCAGTCCCCCTCACTGCTACCTGACTGACAGGTTTGGGGGGGGTCCCAGGGCAGACAAAGAGAATGCCGAGACCTTGTGGTGTTGGTGTTGCAGGAGAAGAAAAGTTCTCTTTATTTAGTTTCTTTTTTGCTTTTATATAGGAGGAATTTGAAGCTCCCGCCTTGCTTTCTGATTGGGTTGAGTTCTAGCTTGAACAATACCCTGGATTATTGATGTCTGCTGTGTCTGATTGGCAGAGGTGTTTGACAGACAGTTTTACTTGGTACCAAAGCAAGCTGTATACTGCAACACCTGATTTCCCTCCTTTCCCCTGTATGCTCACAGGCACTGTAGGAACCCAAAGGAGAAATCCTGCAGTGGAAGACATCTCCCTGGGAACTGAAACTGGGTTTAAAAACACTCAGCCTCTCAGGACTTGTGGACATTTCCCACAGCCTGAAAGAAAAGAAAATTTGGAAATGCATTGCTACATGGGCTTACCTACAGCACCTTGGTAAAATCAGGATCCCTTAGTACAAGCACCTCCTTGGTCCTCCACTGATAGGAACCATGGAGGATGATGCTATATGTTGCACCCATTTCGGTCTCCTTAAGTTTCTAATTTGTCTTCAGTCAAAATAGATGCTTTGGTCTATTTTGAGTACTGAAAAGGATCATGCAGTTCAGTGTGTCTGCTTAAGTATTAATAAATATTCTGAAATTTCAGCTTATCTGAGTCTTCTTCATATTTTACAAGAGGCCAGCTCATGCAAGAATGTGTTAAAACACAGAGAACATTTTACATTATCTGCCCACAAAGGCTGCCCAGGTCCTAAAGAGAAATAAGGAAAAAAAACCCCAAATCTGATGATGGAACAACAGAGAAAGGCAGGATCATACCAGAGAGGCATCATATTCCTGGACCATGTCCCCAGAAACAGGCAGGATTCTCCTCAGGGCTGCCTCCTTCCCCACCCTCATGAAGCTCAGCACCCCTGTGCCTCTTACATTTGAGGACACCCTTTCGAAAGAGATTCCATTTTCACTTTTACAACATACAAGAAAAACACAAAAATCTCATGGAGGTGGCAGTTCCTGCCCAGTAAGATAGAAATAGATATTCCTTAACCATCACTCCCACCAAGGAACAGAGTGGACCACTGTTATCAAAGAAACAGTGCACTGATAAGGACTGGAAGCACAGCCAGAAAAGCCCATAAACTACTGATGTTGGAATAGAGAGAGCTGAAAGCAGTCAGAGATAGAAAAAAGTGTCCCAAGACCCAAACAATACTAGGGTTGAAGGGAAAGCAGAAAAATAAGATGGCAAATTGAGACAGGTAAAGGCTAGAGGACAGGATGAGGAAGAAAATAATGAATATAAATCTTTTAAAAAGCCTTGGAAGATGTGTCACGACAATCAATCTGGTCTGTAAAGATCATCTGGAAAGGTATGGAAGAGGGACATATATCCTTTTTCACTCTGTCACAAATTCTTTCTTAAAGGATTGTCAAAAAACCTTTTGCTCTATTCACATCTCTTCTAGGTTCTAAGTGGTGACTCAGCAGTTATTAACCACTGTTAGGAGCACAACTAGCGAAACAACAGATTTGTGGGGGATGAGGAAGAGATCAAAGAAAACCAGATGATTCTCTGATCAATGATGCAAAAGTACTAGGACAAAAGAGGGGGGAAGATCAAATTGGGGAACAATGCAGAGCTTTTAGAAGTGGCACAGAAGGAAGAGAAAATGGGAAAATTAAATGGTGAAAAGGTCATCTTCATTACCTTAAAATCACAGGAGTGGCCTAATATGGTAGAAACGCGTATTGGTGTTTCAGTGCAGACAAGATCAACCTCCACTCCTGAACTAAATGGCTCCACCACTGGACTTGCAGGTCCTGCAGTGTGAGTAAGGAGTTTACAGCAGAGTTCTGCTCTGTCGGCACTACAGGGCTGGATCACACTTTATCAGGGGAGCTACGCTGCCACACAACCACCAGCTCCCAGTGGTGTACAAAACAGAGAGAAAAAACTAAGGAAGAGTGGGACTGACTCTAGTGCTGCTTTCTTGTGGTTAGTTTTCCTATTTATTTTTGGCTCAATACAGGTAGGCAGAAAGGAGGGGTAGAAAGAGAAGGCAAGCAGATTATGTATTTGTATTCTTGTTTTCCAGTCCTTCCAGAAAGGCCAGTTTTGTAAACAGAGAGAAAGCTGAGATTTTCTTTATCTTGTTCAACTACTCCCATGGCTGTAACACACCATGCAGAGTTCACAAGTATCTCTCTGCTCAACATTATCGAAAATGTACTGCAACTTCTTTTGTAACATGTTATTTTAGTCAGACTATCTGCACCTAAAAACACTCAGCCTATTGTTTCAACAGCACTGACCTGCATGCTGAATTATAAAAATTGTCCAATATCATATCATCTTGGCTACAGACTTAATTTCACGAAATATGAAACTTCACTGAAAATCATTGTACAACAAGACAAGGAAACATAAACATTCATTTCTTTTTCTGTTTTTTTTTTTTCCTTTATATTAAGTGTGAGCCTACTACAACTCCCTCTGGGAGGATATTTTTCATACAAAGCCACATTCTTTGGGCCTTATTCACATAAACAGTCATTGACTTGAATGAGATCAGCCACAGAAGCAGGGAAATCAGGTTTTGATCCAGCATTACTGATACAAAATACAACATTAAATTCAATTTTAAAAACCCCAGGATAATAAGCATCCATCTTTAAACTATCTAATAATGCAAAAACTAGTTAAAGGTTTTGTTTTTCAGTTCCACCCTTCTTAGATTTAATACAGTAAACTAATTACAATTTTGCTACACACAAGTTGTTGATAATTACCTCTCTGCAGGCCATACTGTTATTTGAGTGTTAATCATGGGAATTTTTAAAGAGTCACTATTTTAGTATCACTTTATTCTTGATCCCCAATCAAGCAAGACCTGAAAATCCCACTTACAGAGCATAACAGAAATGATTTTTACATGGTACTTGGTAAAATCTGCTAACTTTTGCATTACAGACACTTTTGCCTGACTGTTTTTCCTGGAACACCATATGCATTTTGAGGTAAGCTTAAATACAGAAACCATGAAAAACTTTTGTTAGCAGAAGAATAGATACTCATACTGAAAATTTGAATCATGACAACTGATCAACTGAAGGTCAGTTTTCTTTTTACAAGTAAAAAAAGGACAGACATACAACAGATACTTGCTGCTATACTAAAATTCACAATGTGACTTTACCAATAACAATCAAACTAAGACACTACCCATATAGTGCTTTTCAAAATCTTAGTATTTTGGGGAACATGACAAGTACACAGCTCCCTAGAATGACAGGAAAACCCTTCATCTTAGTGTGACACACTGTACAACATATTTACTAATGTGCTGAGAAATTCCAACATAGTGTCACTCTCCTCTGACAACCCTCCCTGGCTTAGCTTACTTGAAAAGCACATTTAGTGCTTTTTCCATTAAGGCAGAGTATCTGTGTTTCATTAGAGTTAGACAGGACTGAAACATAGAGCAAGGTCTCAATTTCACTTACACTCCATTGCATGTCTGGGAAAGACTGAGAACGGGTCCCAGACAAAACCAGCCTTACACCACAGCCTCCCGAGTAGCTGAACACTCGTTTCAGCCCAGTCAAGGAGAGAGTCTTAATTTCAAATTGTGAGGCGAACAAATAAACCTTTAAAATGTTGGTTTGGTTTCTTCTTTCAAGAGCTGTGCTCAGTTCTTCTGAATGCACCCTTACCTGTTCTCTTGGTGTACCTGCATGTTACCAAAACCAGCTCATCCCATGTAAGTATATTCAGACACTTGCTGCATGTACAAACCCACATATGATATGTAAGCAAATTCATATTATTACAACTTTTCAAAAATATTATTCTTAAAAGATGGAAATACATGCATCCAAGTTCTGTACACTTGATTTTGAATAAAATATGTGGCCATCTTCCATGCTCAAGCATCCTACTTTGAGGGTTACAAACAAAAAGAAGAAAAACCTGGCACAGTGCTAGTAAATAATAGCAGCATCGTCCTCATTTGTATGTCTGCAGTTACAGACATGAAAGGCTAAATTCTCAGAAAGAATATGGAACCTAGAAATTTGCTTTTAAACTTCTCAACCATGTGTTGATGGGCAGTAAGGGAAAACAGAAAGGAGGCTGAAAAAAAATTTGGCTTATTTTTTTCAACCTAAATTACTTTCATATGGAGACTATGAATCTGGGAACAATTTCTTAAAATACTAGGGTTTTTTTCAGTTAAGAGACTCTGCCAAGGACCAGAGCTTATATCTACAAATGCTGCTTTCATTTATTTATATGGTGTGCTATTTAGTACAAGTATCCATACCACTCTTTTAATTCTGCAATTCACTTTCACACTGGGTCCCATCTTGCTTCCAGGTAAACAAAGTGTAAAATTCTTATTGAAAAAAGATGAATAAGCAAAGCAGAGCTAAATATAGAAACAGTCAACATGGTCTGACAAGTAGGAAGAAAGAGAAGCAGGAGTGAGTTACTATAATACATCCAGGGCACTCTTCGACAAAAACTAAATCCCAAATAGAATACTGAAACTTAAAATTTTATGAAGCAAGCTGGGGATGTGATTGCAATGTAGATTAGTTAGAGCTGAACGTTGATTGTTTGGACTTACAAGATAGATGTTTAAATTAAGCTACTTCACATTTGTGGTGAGTGTACATATGGCCTGTTACCACAGTTTCACTGATGTGAGGTTATTCCTTAATACTCATGTCCAATCCCCAAAGATTCCCTTCAAAGGAAGAAAGGCTGCTTNAGATGAAAAAAACAAACAAACAAACAAAAAAAAAAAAAAAACCCACAAAAAAATCCCAGTATTAAAAAAACTAGGCAGTCATGGGATAACAGGAAAAGTCCTCATCTGTGTAGAGAACCGGTTAGACAGGAAATAAACAGTACAAGGTCAGTCTTCCCAGGAGAAGGACACTAAGCCTGCAGCCCCATGGCCATCTGCAGTAAGCATATATTGTGTTCACTATACCCACTAATGAATCACAAGGGGACAGGAAAAGATTATAACTGTTAAAATGGCTGGTAGATTTCAATACCATATAAACACAGTCTGCTATTTGTGGTGGGAAAAAACACCTCAACTTCATATGCATAATGATGGGCTTGGAATGATTCAGGAACAAAATCCTGGACTGACAGCGGACTGTTTTTACAAAAGCATTGCTAAAGAATTAGTACTACAGAGAATACAACCAAACCCACCTTTATTCAATCATCTAAAAAACTCAACTGCATCTTAGAAATTGTAACTCTGGCTAACTTAGAGATGAGAATTAGCCAGGCTGACCATGAAACCATTTACCCATACCTCCAAAGGCTCATCATACCTGCAGCCATAGGACTTGCTCAGCTCCCGGCCACAGTGCAAGAAGAACTGAAAGAAACCTGCCCAGACAGACAGTCCTGTCCCAGTCAGTGAGAGATGTCCACCTCTCCCTGTCTTCAACTGAAGTACAATTTGTAAAAAATGGTCACACAGAGAAGCTGCTAATGTTAGGCACTCTGTTATTCCAACTGTCTCAAAAGCATCTATGTCACTTGGTAAGTTTTTGAAAACTCTTTACATCAATAGAATTTAAATAAATTAAATTTGATCTTGCTTATTTTGAGGCTAGCAGCAACTAAAACAACTTACATCAACACCCTCTCTCAACTGAGCTGTCCTAATTCATCCCCAAATCCAGTTTTGCTTTATCAGGCATGCTGGTAATGAAGCTTCTCACCTGCAGGGGCACCTCCACTTGCCTGTCAAGATGCCAGAGAAAAGTGAAGTGGATGACAGCCTCACCTAGTGCATGCCAGGTCAGGATTTCTTAAACTCTAACTTCTCCAAACTGATTAAGGGTAGTCTTCCAGGGAAAGAAGAGAATCCAACTTGGTACCTGACTGTTCATTAATGAAATACTAAACTTCAAATTCATGTTTAAGCGTGCTCTACACCTGAGTCTGCCATTCATAGCAATACTTACACCATAAGCTTAAAAATAAACATTAAAAACCACCATAAACTTAAAAATAAAAAAGGAAAAAAGAGCACATGGAAAGATCATGGCCAGATTTACAGAGAAGCTGTGAAAAAAGAACACCACATACTTGCAAGAATTCAGGAGCCACTGCAAAGTCTGGAAAAAACAAACTGATAAGAAAGTGCTGCACTTTCAAAATCTGGATTCAAACCAGAACAATAACCTCAATGAAAGACTGTAGATGTCAGGCAGATAATTTGCAGCTAAAAGAAAGACACCCCCCCTTCTCTCCATCCCTAAATCCTCTTGAAAGACTTCGGCCAGACACAGTCTAATCCCAAAAGTGCTCAGACAGAAAATGAAGGAAAATTACTCATATGTAAGCTTTACAAAATACTAACAAACTGAGTTAAACAACAAATCTGCTTGGCAGTTATTAGTGTAATTATTTGCAACAGTAATGATACAGTGAAAAGATCACATCCTGCCCAAGACTCTGAACCAGCTGCAATTTCTGCATCTGTTGCACACACAGACATCAAACTCTGAACAGAAGTAAAACATACCTAAAATGATTCACTGTGATCAATATTAAAAAGTGACTCAAATATTAAGCTCATATGTAATTTCCATACATTCACCGTGCATTCTTATTCTATAAAACTGGCACTTTTCCTCGGTGACTGACCCATCTGAGACAATTTAGGGCATTTTGACTCAGAAGTGCATTGGCACAATATAAATAGACCAGCAACAAGTCTTCCTAAGATGTCATGCTGCAGATGCTGTTGAAACCAACAGAAAATATTCCTGACTGGCCTAAAGAAATTGGCATCTCAAACTGGAAAAGGAAATTATGCCACTGCAATGCGGACACAATGAAGATGCGCACTTTTAAGGAACTAATTTCCATCAACTCCAAATGCATTTTCCATAATGCAAATGAAAGTGCTTTTGTCCAACAGCATGCCAAGACATGCACACAAAACCTGTACTCTCAGTGGCTCACTTCACAAAGTCGATGGTGCTTAGGTGGGGAAAGTGGCAAATCATGAGAGAAAAAGGGAAAGTAAGGGATAGGCTGTTAGGAAGCTTGTTTAAATCCAGGATTTGAGGAGGTATGATTTAATTATTTGAATAGTACTCCAAATATGCTTTTGATCACAACGTAAGATAAAAAAGCCTAGGCTTTTTTGGCATAGGAGTATATAAATTTTTGTTCAGTATTACAGCAATGCCACTAGAGTACCAATGCTCAGCACATCACACTCCAGTATGCTCCCTCTGGCTGGCATCCACACTGGATACCTCCATCCACCACTTCCCACAGATGTGCCCAAATCCCATCCCTAATCACAGCCAGATTCCCCCCATGGCTGTGTCTTGGCTGAGATGCACCCAGGGTTGGGAGGACCAGCAGTGGGTGCGGGGAGTGGGAAGGAGAGAGCCACAGAGGAGAAGTCAGGAAGACATGAGTGCTGCTGGCTGGAAGAAAGAGTCCTCCTGTTCATTCCAAGGACCTTTAATTTCATGTCACACATGGCAGGATCACTGACAAAGAATCAAAAGTAAAATAGTGCAAGAGCAAGCCAGCAATCTACTGTCCTGCCTCATATCATAAGCTACCTATGCATTCGATATTGCATCAGATGTACATCAACTGGGGCTACCAAGACAATCTCTCCACAACTGGACAATGCAAGAATTCAAGCCATTGTACTGTACCCATTAGGCCATCCAATGGGGATTCGTTTACCACAACAGGACCTCTTTCTCTTTCAATATACCCAACTAATTATTAGCGGAAATAAGCTAGACTGCTTTTAACCTCAAAGTCCTGTGCAGCCTTAATTAAAATGCTTCATTTATCACACACCTCTCAAAAATGTGTCCTAAATTGGTACTCATTTCATCACTGGTTTTTTTTTTTTTTGATAGCATTCTTGACCCTTGTATCAAACCCCTGCATACCAACAGTGTCCTTCCTGCTTCACTCTCAAGACCTGCACATCTCCAACTCGACCTCAGCGTTTTCCAGAAAACAAGAAAAATACCTATCTGGCCAAACCAGCACCACTTTGAATACAAAGCATCACTGTGTCATGCACAACCTGTCAAGGGAAGCAATACACAGAGAACGTCTCAGTCACAGGGAACATCCCAACACTCATGCGTTTGAAAGCTATGCAACAAGTAAGCAAGGACTCCACAGATTTACTCTGACTCTTTCTAAATTTGGAACACCTGCCTTCACAAATCCAACAGTCTTCTGAATAGCAGCATGAGATAAACTGAACACAGACAAAAGGAGTGGAGAAAGTTTAGAAAGAGACCAGGACATCTAATTCAGTGACAGGTCACAGCAAGACATGGGGTATTTCAGGATTTTACTTTTCTCACAACTGCTATCAATGAACTGTAACAAACTATTCTTCAACAGCACCTGCTAACAGGGAGCAGAGCAGTAAAGTGAGAAGTAACTAAGCTATTCCTAAATGGTTCACAAGTCAGCAATGGTATGCAAGAATATTTCAAATATTGCACTTCAGAAACTGTGCTGGAGATTTTGGGGATCAAAATAGCTGGATAGGAGGCAGGTAAGAAAATTAGCCCCTTGCTGTTATGAATTAAGGTCTTTCTGAAGTGCAGCTCTACACTTCCTATTTTTGGCTGGATCATTTTTGAGGAAGTCACATATTGCATTCCTGAATAAACAAAAGGAACTAAAAGTATTTATTTAAAATTTTTAGTTGCCCAAAGCAATTACAATCAATTTATGTATTTGACAAACATCTCCCTAGATTAAACTTGCCAATAAAATATGGCACCTCATTTGTGGTTTTAAATAAAATACTTCCACTAGGGACGTGTTGTACTGATATATTTCTTAAAAAAGATACAACTGTGAGTTCTCTGCAAGCTCATCCAAAATCCTAACTGTTGAGGAAAAAAGAGGAATTGCACATCTGAAACTAATGAGAATAAATATAGTTGTCAGTATAATTAATTTAAGAACCTGAAAGTGCTTTACAAATGTTCATTGGTACATCACCTATTGAAACCAATAAGCATTGTTCATCCTATTATACAGATTTAGTGAATAAGGGACAGTAATGCCTTTTTTTTTTTACAGCACAAAATTACTCACTGGCAAAGTCAAACAGCAGTAAAGCTGGAGACACATGAAGAAATGCAGCTTGAGGCTCAATTGCTCATTACCACACCCTACAAGCACCTGATTTACTGAGATATCATTCATCTCATCTAGTCCAAGAACATCTTAAGTTTGATAATCCAAACTCCAGAAAGTACAACCTGTGACAGAGCAAGATGCTAAGCCTGGTGCTGCAACTACATTAGATCAGCCAACATGGGAGCCCCGTTAGTGCAGACAACTTCTCTCAATTCCTGTTCCCCAAAAAAGAAAAGACCTCTGTGAAAAAATCTTGAAGGAAAGCACCTGCATGATCAGGAGGTTATCACTTTATTTTTATCAATCACTTACTGGCTATTTCATTTCTACTGTTCAAAGCCAGTCTCCTATATGTGGTTCATAACACTGTCTGGGTAAATATTAAGAAAAAGGAGAAAGTGAAGACTTTCCAACTGAATACTACACAAAGCCCCTTTTAAATTTTATTAGTTTATTTTCAAACTAAAAAAAAAAAAAAAAAAAAAACCACCCAGAGAAAAGAAGTGACATTACTACTGCTGCTACACAATTCCCATTTACCCTTGCAGACAAACAGGCAGACATCATCTACATACCAAGCATCTAAATACTTCAGGTAGCCACCCAACTGTAGGTTTTGCTACATGCAGTGTATTTCATTATTTTTGAGTATTTTCTGTTCAGAAATTATTATGAAGTTCTGAAGGAGAGTCATTACACCATGTCGTGTGGTCTGCAATGCAACTGCAGATCTTACAAGTAATCACACATCTCCAGAAACACTTTTGTTTTCCAGCTATCTAGAGAATGAAGATTACGCAATACTTGGAACTTGAGTCTGCCAAAATAAGTTGTTACAAAACTAGCTGTGCAGCCTGACACATCACCTTGAAAGAGAGTAAATAACATTCTCCTCAGAATAAACCCTAGACTCAAACAGTCCTACCAGGGGATCTGATCCATGCCTAACCAATGCTGCATTACATTTTTCTGTCTTTGGACAGAGGCGGACTTGCTGATCTTTCCAATTACTCCTTTAACATTAGTAGGACATTCTAAGTACATTTAAACAACGCAGGGGGCAAAGATTCAGCGATCCACCTACCAACAAGCTACTTTCTAACCCTTTCAATGTTTTCCCTGTGAACAAAAGGCATCCCGTAGCAGACAACATGCCCTTTTGGTCATGTGCATTGCAGAAACACCAAGCAGAAACCCAAACAATCACTTCACATATAATTATAAAAATATTAAGGTATTGGTTATGCCTTTTTAAAAAAACAGAGCACTGTCTACAGCCTATGTTGTAATGTACACAACACCCTAGGGCACCATAAGCCCTTTATTAATGCTGGCAATAAAAGGAACACTGCAGAACAATTACATGCCGTAGCCATGGGTTTCCACAATCAGAGCTCTACCAGCAGCCAGTGTGTACTCACAAGGTGTTGAGACCTCAGGGGAGGCTGATGTTTGCAGTAAACTAGTGGAAATATTTCCAGTGGAGTTTTCAGGTGATGTCAACAACAGGAAGGATGACTTTGAGCCAGATTTCCATTTCTCATCAAACGCGGCCTTAAAAGTTGAACAAGAGCGTTAAGACTCCTCAATTTCACCCCCCAACCTGTCATGGAACCCCTACGTCGGCACAGGCTCCTGCACCTACGCGGAATCCCGGAGGGTCCGTGTCTGCCCGACGGGTGGGTGATCCCTCCCCTCCTCGGGCTGGAATAAGGGAACGCTTTCACTACTCAGGTGCGGGGCACCGGCTCCGCCCCCAGCTGCAGCCCCTCCACAGCCCGGCCACCCCCGCCAGCACCTGGGCGGCCCCGCCAGGAGCGCCCCCGCCGCGCCC
>VZTR01023056.1:162852-192588 GCA_013400775.1 Chaetops frenatus | reverse complement strand
TGCTGAGAGGCCGGGCGGAGCGGGGATGCTGCGGAGGTGGCCATGGGAAGGGCCGGGACGGGGACAGGGTGCTCGGTGGGTCACAGGGTGCAGGGAGCTCCGAGGCTGGAGCAGGGCAAGGGCTGACAGGTAGCAGGGAGCGTTGGGAAAGAGGGAGGAGGCAAAGGGAGTGCAGGCAAAGTGTGTGTGTGTAATATCTCATCAGTATTCTTCATGTCTGGGGTGAGAGTTATTAGTTATTAGAGGCCACAGCTTGATGATGTGACCCGAGTGTGCCAAGGAGGTGGGGGGTTGGGTGTCACGCTATAAAAGGCAGCGGCCACACGCAGCTCTGTGTCCAGGGCTGCTCTGCAGCTGCGAGTGTCAGTCCCACAGTGGCAGGCTCTGCTAAATGTCCGTCTGTCTGTGCTTGTGAGGAGCCGCCTTACTCACTGCATGTCCGTGTCAGTATGGATGGTGATGCTGAGAAGGACGGGCTTACCAGGAAAAGCAGTCTCATTCAGTAGAAAAAGGAAATGCCAGCTCAGAGCCTGTTGCGTTCATTCAGAGGCTGAATTCATTCTTCTGAGACATATTTCACAAAGGAGCTTGGAGAACTCTCAGTATCACAGGATAGAAAAAGTGCTTTTTTATAACAGCATAATAAAAGGCCACATGTTTTAAGTCTGCTTCGATATTAGCGTGCAGAACCTTAAAGGCTCAGTCCTACGGGCTGCCATGGGAGGTGCTGCATTGACAATTGTAATTTTGGGGAGGGGTGCAAGGTCAGTGCTTTGAGTATAAACCTTAGTGGTTAAAAGCTACAGGAATGTTAGACTGTAAGAGCTGTAACTGAGACTAAATAAAGTCTTACTTGGAGGTGCTAAATGATTGCCTTCATTTTGATACAAAGAGAATAAATTTTTGTCTATTTCTTTAGTGCTACAGTAACTTAGTATTTTCTGTAGAGGAGTAATCCATATTCTGTCTTTAGATGAATTTGTTTCAGTATTTTTGAATAGGAACTTGTTAGACTGCTAAAAATTGCAATTACTTCTTTATAGTAACACCAGAATATTGTACTTATCAGAAAATTTACATCCTGAATAGCAGGAGAAGACAGTCCATGCAGGGACTATTTTACATAGGATTAAAATAAAATCCATTTTAACTGTCCAGATTCCCTGTTTCTCTGTTTCATTTTGAATTCTCTGGAGAAGGAGGCATACTGCATCTGAAATGGAGGGGTTTGGGATTCGGGTCTGTGTTTTGTGTCACACTGGGCTTTCCCCCTTTTTTTGCCTTCTCTTTTTGGCTCTGTACAGCGAATAGTCCAAAATTCAATGTTAGAGCGTCCACTTTTCTACAAAGAAAGAAGGAAAAGGGCAGTGTAAGAAGAACAGCTTCAATGCATGGCTGTTGACTGTGAAGAGAGAAGCCAGGCTTAAAAGTAAAAGCATAATTTCTTCTTGTAAGGATGCAGAAGATTTCAAAACTTCATATTGGTCATCTCTCACCCCATACTGGGTTTGTGTCTCCAGCTTCAATGCTGAAACCATGGCTCTTGTCCTTAGTTTACACATGGGGTCATATTCAGAGACCTTAAAACACTTAAATTTACATAAAATCTAGTCATATTATTAATAGATGCAATTGGAAAGTGTTCAGAAGTAGGGAAGCCCTCTGCAGAGTGTCCAAGGAGTGGCTTTAAAACATACCATTGCAGAGTGCTGCACCTGTGGCAGCGTGGAACCAGGTCTTCTGGTTCTGAGACTTTTCTGTAGCCACAAGAATTTCCTTCCACCAGGCGTTTCTGCAGTGTCTATGAACCCACAGTAGCTGAACAGCCTTCTTCATTGCATACAAGCTTTTTCTGTTAACTCTTTAGTCTTAGGCCATCCATTAGCTTTGAAAATGTTCATTGTATGTGTTTTGTAAGGGCATTGCCTTGACAGCAGTCCAAAGTGCTGCAAGATTTGAAGGTAAAAGTAGAAAGTTTGGGACTGCTACCTCTCCTGTACCCCAAAATGGTGAAAACTTAATATAACTGCGTTAGTGGGAAAAAATTCATTATTAGCTGTATTAGTTCAAAACTAGACTCAGAGGCTTGTTACCTTGTGGATGGTAACATGAGCAGAATAATTCCTTTTGGCTTTATGTTATTACTTGAACAGATGAGCTGTGATGTTTTATTTGGATGTTTGAAAGCTGGTGGGATGTACAGAACGTGGCATCCCCATCCCATATGCCTGCAAAGCACTGATAGTCACCTGCTTTGACAATTAATTGCAATTGATATGGCATGTAGGATGGGCTTCCAAAGCTGTCTTAGTTATCTCTATGTATCTAATAGCATAAAGCAGAGATTAAAGTATTCATTGTGTACTCTGCATCCTGGTGAGACAGGCTGGGACTGCTACATTAGTTCTCAACTCCTCAGAGTTGTGCTCCTCTGCATGTTGCAATGCATGCAAAACACACTCCATAAGCAAGGACACAACTGCAGTTAACAGAAGTTTTGTAAGGAATTGAGTGCTTCTCTGGGGGAAAGTGCTTTTAGGTTTGTTGAGTTAAATTTGTGAATAATTCAAAGGATGTGGCCTCTAACCAGCATGGCTTCTGTTCTTTATGGCTGCTTAGAAAAGTTGAAATGTGAAAGGCTGTTGATAAGCATTAGGGACTGGCATTTTACAACATTTACTCTTTACACAAGTGAATGAAGCAGGAAATGTGTTGCATCTCACAATAGGGAAAATTATCTTTCCCATTATAGAGCAGAGAAGAGTTTAGTGTTTCTCTTGGGCATATTATGATCTCACTCAGTAACCTAGTCTGGGAAGTTGCAGTGATATATCTACTGGCATTTCTGTGGCAAATTAAAAAAGGAGTTGTCATGTACTCCTGCAAAGGAATGTGGGCAGGCAATGCATCGTCCAATTCCTTTACATATAAGGTAATCTCTTAACTCTCTCTGAGAGGGAAGTGCTGTAGAAGCCTTGCTATCTCATCAGGTTTGGATGATACTCTTAAATTTCCCTATCTTTGAACTGGCAGGATTTCAAAAGCTAAATAACAGTCTTACTAGCAGAAGAGCTGGTCTTCATTCTTCTCATTGTTAATTCTGTGTGCAGTTGCAACTGTATTTTTTTTAGTATGGCTTTAATAGAAGGCAATTTCCTGCTATTAAGCATTACAATCAGTACAAATCTAACAGCCTGGAATAATTTAATACCGCAATGTAAAAACCCCAAGTTATTTTAAATATTTTTTTTCAGATATATGTGGGTTTTTAGGTTGTTTCTTAAAGTAAAGGGTAACGTTAGGTAGGTAGCCTGTCCTCTGGTTGTCTCATCAGTGGTCAGAATCTTGGAAACTGCTGTCCACCTTCAACCAAACTTGAGCAAAAGACGTCTCAAAGACTATTAAGTTCCCACAAGTTTGAGGAAAACTGGCATTCAGGAGAGAGGAGAAAGCTAAATGCAGTGTCCTCAGAGGGACAGGTGAGCAGCTTTGTGTGTTCTCTGTGGCAGCAGCTGGCAGACAGGTGTACACAGCGTAGCCAGCTGAAGTGTGCTGAGCTCCAGATCAGCCACAGCATGTCGTATCTGTTATTTGGAGGAGATGTCATAAGACGTACAGGGGGAAGTTGGTGTTATTGTGGTGGGAAGAGGAAGGGGACACAAAGTACAAATCCATGGTAGATGACACTTTGTATGTTCAGTTGCATACAAGAGCAAATAGGAGGCTTTTTATTTTTTTGAAACATGCAATAAAACCTCAACTTGAAGACTGTTCTTTATATGCTTTTACAAAGTCTTTATAAAGCTTTGAATAAATTATTTTCCCTTCTGATGGCCAGAAAACAGAGTGAGGCGGAGGATACACCATTAAATCCTGCATGTTTGGTTTGGTCTATTGACAAGACTCTACCCCCAAAACATAAAATATTGTTACATCATCTTGCAGCAGATGTATATTATTCTTCTGTAGGTGTGAAGTTTTGTAGGCACATGTTTCTCCCAGCCACAGGAGGTACTACCCCTGTTCAAATTGATGGGAAGAGTAGAGCAGCATGTTGACCTCAGTTTCTTACTTCCTAAATTTGTTGACTGTAGATCAGCAGAAGCAGCCATTGCTGTTTGTAGGATGAGATTCTTACAGTTACCTATCCCTGTTCTGCCTGAAGACGTTTCCCCTGTGCACTACTCCCGCCTGGCAGTGTTCATGTGTGATAATTGACAAGACCACAGTAAGTGGTAATACCTGCCAAGGCCTTTCAGTTGTCTTTGAAATGGACAGGATCCCTCCGATAATGACTTGAAAGCTCCTGTCAGTCACTGGTGACACGGACCTACACCGAGTGGCACAACCTCTCACAAGCCAGTAGATGGTGCCAGGATATGTTTTATGCTAACACTGCTACACCTTCAGTTTGAGAAGCCCTTCTTTTCTGTCACTCAAGTTTGGGAGGCACAAACAGACCTGGACACGGTTCTGTACCCTCCTGGCAGACATACCCTACTCTTGTGTTTCTGAAAGCTGTGAGTGAGGCTTCAGGCACACAGGAAGACACAAGATGTGGTCACCACCCCTGGGTACAAAACATGCTTCTAGGCAAAGGATTCCTTTAAGTTTTCCATCTTTTTTGGCTGATAAGGCTATGTAATAAATTGACAGGTTCAAATTGTTGCTGAGGTTTCTTGTGTTGGATTTTCATATTTTGGAAGTAAAGCTGACCACTTAATGTATGCAGGGCATATTCAAGAATGAATATGAATGAAAATAATTGCCTGTTTTCTGCAATTCAAAACTTATCCCAGCAGAAAAAAAGAGAAAGAAATGCAATTATGTTGTGCTATGAAGTATAAGCTGAATAGTCTGTAGTGCAGTGGATGGCAGAAGGTCTACCAGACCTCACTGGGTAGTGTTTAGTCTGTTGTGTGATAAGTATTTTAAACCTGACTTCTGTGTACTCTGAGATTTGTGGATTTAGCACAGACAACTCATTTTTTTGCATTGCTTGTGTTTGACACTGCAGACAGTTTCACAGAGGTGTTTCAAAGCTTTTTGCATATAAGGGCAGTGCCATTTCACCTCAGCACCAAAGGACATGCCAAATTTATAGGCAGCTAAATGCAGCAATTTAGACTGCTTTAGGTGTTTTGCTTAGAGATACCTGAAGCTAAAGTTGGTGTGCCTACAGGTTTGGATAACTGTACATTCATGTCCTTACAGATAATAATAGCATAGTTTTCTGTTGGAACTACTTGATGCTGATATAACTGCATCAGCACCAGGAAAAGTGGTACCAGTTTCAAATTGGGATAGGTAACACAATGAAACTCTTGTGTTCCCAGGCCTTTGTTTTACAAAAAGGCAGATGATATGCTGTAATCTTATTTATTGGATAACAAACCTTTACAGATCATAACACAAATTACTGAGCAGCCGGTGAAATTCTAAGCACCTTAGAAAAGCGCTCCTCATGAGCTCAGTACTGTAAATTCTAACATAGAAGAATTATGTACCTGCTGAGTTGAACTATTCCTGTAGCTCATTGCATATGTGATTTCATTTATTTATTTATTTGTTGGTTGATTGATTTTAGAGAAAGGAAGCCCTCAGGTAGAAAGATCATCCAGAGGTACTAATCACAGTCTTACTCTGTTCTTCCAGCAGTGTGATGTAGCTATCAGCTGAAAAGGGTGTCTGTTATCAGATGATACTCTTTTAAAGAAGACTATGTATGGCATAGAGTTAATTAGAGTAAAATTAGATATTTTAGGATGTCTGTGTGTGATAACATATTTTTCACATACAAACAGAGCAGTCCAGCCTTCTACAGTTTCTGTCTTTGAGGTGAGAAGTAGATTTTCTGATAGTATACCCTAAGGGGCAAATAATTCAAGTTAAAATGCCTGTAACACTGCTCTCTAAGCTTAAACATTGGTTACATTTGCATAAATTAAAATAAAAATGTCATGAAAATAAATAACAAATGCATGTTATCTGGCGGTTACTAATTATATTGCCATAGTATATTCATTTTCTTCTTGTGTGATTTTATTCAGTTTTGGATTTCAATGATCCCTTCAGTACTGAAGTTAAGCCAAGAATCCTGCTCATGGGATTGAGAAGAAGTGGAAAGTCTTCCATTCAGAAAGTTGTCTTTCACAAAATGTCGCCGAATGAGACTCTCTTCTTGGAGAGCACAAACAAGATCTGCAGAGAGGATGTTTCCAACAGCTCCTTTGTCAACTTTCAGATATGGGATTTTCCTGGGCAAATTGACTTCTTTGACCCTACGTTTGATTATGAGATGATTTTCAGAGGCACTGGAGCACTGATATTTGTTATTGACTCTCAGGTAAAAAAAGGGGCTTTAAGCTACTTTTTTCTTCCTTCAGCAATAGACAAATGGGTTGGAAAGCATGGTTTTTTTCAAAGCAAATAAATAATCTACATCACAAACACACATTAAAAGCAGTCATTGAAACTTGAAGAGCTGCTTGGCTATTTTTAATCTCTCTCTGCAGTGTGTTCAGAAGTTAACTAATTTGTTTTAACATCTCAAGGTTCTTGCTCAGATTCCTGAGTGCTGACAGCATGAGATTGGTGCACATGCTGGATGTAGGCTCAGACTTCTACTTATAAATCATTAAAAAAATCAAGCTGCTGTTAGGCTGTAGTACTATCTAAAAATATGTATCATAAAATTTAATATATATTTTTAAAAATACTTTCCTAACTTGTAGCTCTTCTTTTTCCTTTATTAGGATGATTATATGGAAGCATTAGCTCGGCTGCATCTTACTGTGACCAGAGCCTATAAAGTGAATCCAGATATCAACTTTGAAATCTTTATCCATAAAGTGGATGGTTTATCTGATGATCACAAGATTGAAACGCAGAGGGATATTCACCAGAGGGCAAATGATGACCTTGCAGATGCTGGATTGGAGAAGATTCACCTCAGGTGAGAAAAGTTGCTGCGCAGAGAATGCTAAAGAGGAGAGCAGCTTATTTGACAAGTTACCATTTTCTGTTCTCTTGAAGTAGCAGGCAACATGCTTTTGATATATGAAGGAAAGGGATGATCAGAGATACTGCATTTAACCTGAACCAAAGTATCTTATTTCTGATTACTGTCTTGAAGGGAAAGATGGAAAGCTGCTTAATAATGACAAACATACCAGAGTCCTATCAGTTTTTTGCTGTAGTTGCTGTCTTGAAATAAGCTGGCTTGGACAGTGACAGCAACCAGTAGAGTTCCAGGCAGTGGAGTATATATGCCACTACATCACTTTTGCCTTCTTTGAAAACTCTCTGCCACATGATCCCCTCCCAGTCACCCATCCTCACTGCTGCAGCCTGCTTGGAGCCGCTTGAGAAGACCTGGGCTGTATCTTTGCCTTGTGTCTTCTGGTGAAATGGATTACTGTAGCAAATAGTGACAAATAGTGGACTTCTGCAGACTGGGAACCGGAGGACATCAAGTTGTCAGGGCTTTCTTTGCACTTTAAAGCCAAGCACAAATACATTAAAAAGAGAGGCCTGTTCCATGAACATGCCAGCTCTTAGAGCTCTTAACTACTCGACTGCATCACTGCACTGATAAATGGGTCCACAACTTCCAAAAAGTAGATCACAACAGACATACTCAGTAATACTCGTCTCCTGAAATTCAGTAAATATTTTTGTAAGAATACCAGCGTGGGAATTGCTTTAAAAACTTCTGCATCAAGGTCTAGGTTTCAGTGTCTAGGTTGCAGTTTTTTTAGTCTTGTGCTTCAGTCATATGACATTTGATCACAGGGGGTAATTGCATTAGTGTAGGCACTTACTGTCTGACAGTATTTTATTTCACTCATATTATGGAAGGTGCACCATGTTCACAGTATGTGGCTAAAAGGAAAATGTGGTGACGTTTTTTTCCAGCTTTTATCTGACAAGCATATATGATCATTCTATATTTGAAGCATTTAGCAAAGTGGTACAGAAACTGATTCCACAGCTCCCAACACTGGAAAACCTGCTTAACATCTTTATCTCAGTAAGTACTTATTATATCCTTTGTCTGTAGATCTGGCTATGTCCAACATGCATGTTCAGATACTCTGTTCACTGCCTTCTTTGAGATCATGAGCAATGTGAACTCCCAGAGAAATTATCAGAACTTAGTTGAAATGCACCTTCCATGTAGCTTGGCCTCAATCTCCATGTTTATTAAACAGTATTGGTGAGCTGCTGAGATACTCATAGTATTTCCTGAGTCACATAAAGTGGGTTAGCAGCTGAGTATTGCAAAAGTCTGTGCTGCATGCATTTGTTTAAGTTGTACTTAAAACTTGTATGAATAAATACTTAAAGGAACATAATCTAGTCTGACCTCATGTGTGGAGCTGTCTATAATTCTTCCCAGAATTAATTTTACTTCATATCAGAAGTTTACCAAGTTTAAGGAAATCTTCTTATGTTGTGAAATTTTTAGATGTAGAGTCTACCACAACTTTCACTGCTTCCATAGTTACTCTGAAGGCCAGTTAGGGAGCTTTGTATATCTAGTAGTTCGCTACCTCTGTGGAAGAGATTGCTTGCCCCACTCTTCCTGTGTGTCTGATCCCTTCCTTTACTTTGTACTGGTTCTGACACTCACCTGTTCCCTCGTGGGGTTATTATGACATGCACTTATGCACTGTTTAATTTAGTTAAAATAAGCAGGTGATGGAGGAGTCCAACATGCTCTTGCTCTGACACAAGGTAAGAGGCGGAAACATGAAATAGTGAGTGAAGGGGAGCACAGTGAGTAGGTTGTGAAGGAATTCTGTAAGGGGAAATTCCCTGTTTTAGTGGTCGTTAAATCAGGTCATAGTGGCTCCGAAAACTGCACCCTTTCTCACAGTATTCTAATTTTGCACTTGGCATCTAGCACTAACTTCTGAAGCTTTAATTTCCAAGCAAGATACTTTGTTGTGCCTTTTTGTGATTTTGACATAAGAAATTATATAATATAATTCAGCAGCCTGTAAGATAAAATTAGACTTCATGGTTTCTCAGTGTGAAAATGAAGAAAGATAAAAGTTGGATGTGAAAGGGAAAGCTAGGAATAGGGGACGGTCATTCCAAAACTTAACTTACTTTCTTACTATTAAACAGCATATTTATATTGTTTCATAATAAACAGTTTGCTACAAATATCTGTTTCTTCCTAAACATCTGGACTGTATACCAGTTATTACATAGTCTCAAAACTCCACGACAAAAAAGGAATGAAGAAATTATCACAACAATTCAAGAGCAATTAGATAGTGGTTTTGGCACACAGTCTTACAGAGAAAGCTGTCTGAATAATAGTCTTCCTTATGCCAGGGTCACCCAAGTCACTCATTGTAAGTCAGATCTCTGTATGGAGTCTTTTCACTGTTTGGAGTTGGTGAAGGGTTTGTACAGAATCTCCACATGAACTGAGCACAGGCAGCTTCCTGAATGACTGATGACAGTTGCTCGTGTGTTTGGAACACCCAGCTCTAGTCATATCTAGAGTATCAGGTATAATTTGCAAGGAAGAACAAGTATTTCAAATAAATGGGAAGTCCAAAAAAGTGAGGGAGGTGTGCTGTTTCCCCTGTTCAGTATGGGAAAGAGTCTGGGACAGTTTGTTCACTCCAGTTTCTTAGTGACCTAGGGCCATGTGTAGCTGCATCACTATATCCTCAGCATGCTTGCTGTCTGTTTTTACAGGTATCTTCTATCTGTAGACAGAGAGACAGACTCAGAATGACTATTTGCAACCACAGGAAGATGAAACATCATTCTCCCTCATACAATTAGTTAGGGGGTGCATCTTTACCTTGGCAACTTAGTTGCAACAAATTTTGGCATGGATTTTGGTCACGTCTTACCTCAGGAAGCCAATGTTGGATATCAGGGTGTGGGTGTATTCGTGTTCTACTTTTGGTTTTGCAGCAACATTCATGAGGAGGTGCTTTCATTTATGCCACAGAGACTTCCAACACAAAAAGCTGATGATTACAAAAATAGATCTGTGATCACTCTTAAGTTCACATCAGGTTTTTGCCCAAGTTTATAACACCACAGTGTGTGAGCATGTTTGAAGAACCATCAGTGTGCTAATACTGCTTCTGCATTCTTTAATGTAACTGATTGTAAGTCATAAAAAAACAATTTGTTTGGCACTCAAAATCCATGTAAGTCTTACCTAACACACTTACCAGCTTCATATAGAAGGATGCCTGCTTCTTAATTACTGTGGTCTTATCAGCCAATCAAATTGTATGACATGGGAATGTGGATTTTCATTTGAAGATTGTTTGGTTTGTTTTGAGGGATATTAAAAAGTATGTATTAGAACAAATAATTATTATAGTAAAAATAAAATTATGTACAGTTTTGATCATTTAATGATTTAAATTTTGTAATCTGTAAATTCAAACATAGTGCTTAAAATTAATCCATGAAATCTGCTGTGTGATGCAAGACATGTTTAAATAATTTTTCAAAATTCATTACTAACTGGATGTGACTGGCCTCTTAAGTTCTTTTGAGAATTGCTTTTTAGGGCCAAATTCTGGCTTACTCTCAATACATTAAAGACATAAAAAGATAGGCCTGTGTACCTATCCTAGGAATTGGAGGAATACTACCACTTTTGCTGAACACATTCTATTTAAGAAATAGAAACTGTCTTCTACATCATCACACCCCATATAATTGAGACACATGGTTTGAATTTCAAGTACTTCATGGTTTTTACCTATCCAAAATAAAATCTCATATATTCATTGCAGATTTTTCACAATGACTCTCTTGGTCCATATTAACCATGGAATATTCTTACATGGATTCAGAGTAAGCACATGTTGCATCTTCTCTGCAGACTGTAGGGTTGTGTCAGAGAGAACGGGTGCTTATTCAGACCCTGCTCTCATTTAATCAATGGCAGCCTTTCATTTTGTAAGGAATCCACCAGCTCTAGTAACAGAAACAGTTGATTTCTTATTGTCATTTTCTCTGAGCATTAATGATATAATGTCTCTTTGAATAGTACTTTTTATCCATCTTTTCCTGTTTTTTATGACTTGTTATTATTGTTTCTGCAATTTCTGTTTGGGTTTTTTTGGAGGCTAGAAGGGTGGAGGGGAGGAGTGTTGATAATTTCCACACAAAAATTCTGGGAAATCCTTTGATTTTTTGGTTAAAGTTGTACTGAAAACCCTGGCAAATATCAGAAGGCATGTGGGTACAATTTAGTGGTTGCTACTCCTGGCAGTCCATCCTACCGTTTCACAAAGGTTTCTGTCACCATACAAAGTTCTAAAGCAAATAGGTGCAGTTTCTCAGTGGTTCCACTACAACAGATTAGTTGCAATTGAAAACCAGCATAGTTTTAAGTTAAGAAACCAATTTCTGCCCTTAACCAGCAGGTGCAACTGCTGGCATGGCAAATGTCTCAAGACATTAATGGAAAATATTCAGAAAACTTTCTGAACTGTCACTACAAGTACGGGCAGGCTGCAGCACCTGTAATTCTGAGATGAAAAAATCACTTCTCATAGTTAAATGTTACTATATTGCCACTGGCATCTTAATAATTTAAAGTGTATCTTACCTGTACAGCTGAAATTGTTGCTTTGTCTCTGTGTAATACAAAATTTTGTAATTGACTTCTCATGAATGACACTGCAGGACTCAAGTTCCAGCCTCTTCAGTCTGAAATGACTTGTATTTTCAAATAAAATGTTGGCAATGAGTTACAGTTATGTACTTACATGGTATTTCAAGTGAATCTTGTAATTAATCTTATTTTACAGCATCTGTTGAACTATGGGAAGTGCTGTCAGAATTACTATTTAAAACATTAAATTACAAAGCTACCCTGTGTGGCCAGAACAACCAGAATAAATCTGCATACATTTTTGTTCTCTGTGCTCAAAGAACATAGACTCATAGAGCCTTGTAGGCTGAAAGGGACCTTTAGAGGTTAGGTGCTGCTCAGAGTCAGGCCAGTTGCAACAAGTTGGTTATGGCTGGGTCCAGTTCAGATTTGTGCATCTGGAAGGATAGAAACTCTACAAGCTCTCAGGTCAGCATGCTCCCAATCCTTCACCTCTCTTATGTTAATTTTTTTTTTCTTGTATCAAGTCAGAATTCCAGCCTGTGCCTTTTGGCTTCTGTCCTTCAATGCTGTAGCTCTGAGAAGAGTTTGGCTCTGGCTTCTCTGAACACTTAGGTATTTGTACATAGCAATGAGCCTTCTCTTCTTTAGGTTGAACAAAGCCATTTATCTGAGACTCCTCTTGTACATCCTGTGCTTCAGCTGATCTACCTAAAGTATCCATAGTGTATACTTAGTTTTGAATATTTTTTTATTACCGACTTACTGAAATATGCCACTCAGAGAGTCTTTTCCATTATGAAATGCAAGAAATTCACCTCTGTACTCTATTATTACTAATGGATGTTTGCAGCCTTAGTTCTGTGTGCAGTGATGGAAGAATGCCGCCTCTTTGAGAAGAAAGTGCCCAAAATACCACTAGCCATTGTTCAATAGCATATCTAGTGTTGGAAATTTTTTTGCCTATTTCAGGAAATACGGAAAGCAGGAGAGTCACTTTAGTCACTTAACTCTGTGTTAAATAATTGAGTTAAAAAATAAAGAAGAAAAAAAAGAAAAGTTCTGTAACTACAAAAGAAGCTGAAACTATTCAAACTTGTTAGGGATTTTCAGTGTGGTTTTTGGTGGTTACAAAACTACCGTGGCAGCAGTCCCAAACCATGTTAAAAAGGGAGTCCCATATATGGAAACAGTTCAGTTGGATGGAGAAAATTGCTTTTGTTTCCATATAGGTGGATGTTGAAGAGTATTTTACAGCTTGTGCTTTAGCAATACTAGGAAATTGCCCTTTTTTTTCTTGCTGGGACAGCTGTCCGGATGTAATCCCTTGACATCAGCCAGCAAGGGTCCTGTTTTCAGTTAAGCAGTATGCTTTTTTTTTCCAGGAAGCAGAAGCTTATGGCAGTTTACCTTATCTACACGAAGAGTAAGAGCTAGCATCCCCGGCTAGCTTCTCAGAGCTGTGAATACGATACATCTCCAGTATGGAGAGCGTTTTAATCAGCTTGGCAGGATGACAGGAACATAGCTGTCATCACTTTAGCAAGCCTTAGCATTTTAAACATGGCTTTAACCTCCAGTGCTACATGAAACTTGAAGGCACCATCAGAATGCTGGTCTCTCTCCTGTGATCCTAAAAGATGTTCTGCAGAACCAGACAGTAGAACAGCTACAGACTGCAATGAAAAAATTTCTTCGTTTCCTTGAGAAATCAGTTCCTGAACAATAGTGTCTTCTTTGTCCATCAACGTTTTCTTTCGTTTGTTTCTATCTTCTCATATGCCCAGCTAGAATAACTTTAGATTACAGCTTTCTTTTATGTCTGTTGCTACAATTAAAACTTTAGATTACAGCTTATTTTATGTCTGTTGCTACAATTAAAACACCAAAACCTTGAACTTGGAAGATTTTTTTGCTCCCTCCTTGCCCTCCCTCATTTTCCACTGAAAAGAAATGTAATCTTTCCAGATGGAGAAGTTTGGGAGTGTCACTTGGCATTATGTCTGCTCAGAGGCAGAAACTGTTGGAAGGTTTGTGAGCATTATGGTTTGCTACAAATACAACAGTGCTGTATGTACAGTTCTTTCAAAATGAGCTTGATTGCAATTTAACTTCTCTAGCCTAGCTTTTTTGTATAACAGGCAAGTAAAGGAACAGAAAAGCTTGGGGTTAATTTGAAAACATGGATTCCACTTTATGTTTCTTTTTTTTTTCTCTTGAATAGAATTCTGGGATTGAAAAAGCATTTTTATTTGATGTAGTCAGTAAGATCTATATTGCAACAGACAGCACTCCAGTGGATATGCAAACTTACGAGCTCTGCTGTGATATGATAGATGTTGTGATTGACATTTCTTGTATATATGGGTAAGTAAATTGTGAATATTTTCCATAAAGCTGTGTACTGAAGAGCCTCAAAATTAGAGTGATGTGGGTATAAACAATAATGAGAATGGGTATTTTGCCAGGACAGGGGAGGAGGAAATGGCTGGCTTCTGAGGGACTGATCATTCCCAGCAACAAGCATTACTCCCTGTTTAGTCTCTTTTGTGAGCATCTTCCTCTTTGTATGCTAATAATTTCATTTGGAGGAAGAAGGGGAAGAAACCAACCTAAAATAAAAGGAAACATCATCTTTTTGTTCCCTAGGGATGAAATCAACAGAAGGATGCCTCCTGTTTTAAAAACAAGTGAGGCCATAGTTAGTTTTGTTTAATAGCCAGTGGCCTCTAGTAGCTTTGGAGAGTTGTTTCACTTCAGTTCTCTGTTTGTCTCCTATTCCCTACATGACCTTTCTGGGTTTTTTCCAGTTTCCCCTTCTTAAACATTAGCAAGTAGAAATCTCCTGGGTTGGCGTGTACATCTCCCTGCAAGTTACGTGTTCAGTGGCTTGGCCCTTGGCCAAATGTAATGCCAGCCATTCCTGGGAAAGGCAGGAGCACTTGAAGAATTAGTGCATTAAGATGCTTACACTTGGAGGCCAACTCACAGCATGCTTAGAGAGTGGTAGGCTGGGGTAGCTTTGCATTTGTACCCATTGACAGACTTCCTGCACCCTTGGAGGAGGTACAAGGGAGAGTCCTGGTGCAGAAATGCAATAAGCACTGGAACAATTAACACTTAAGTTGAATACTTAACCTAAAATCTCTGAAGTTTGTATATTCTACCGTGTGTTTCAGAGTTTGGAGTCATCACCTCAGTAACTGTAAGAACTTGTTTTACACAGGTATAAAATAAAGGATGCTGATTTTTGTAAAGAGAAAGATGCTGCTGTGTAGTTCAAAAGAGCGTGCATTTAATAATTATCTGTACAACACCACTTATGGGGTTCTTTATTTACAAAATATCATTCTGCCAGTGTGGTTGTGTAGCCATTTAGCATTTTTCACTAGAGATCTGCTTGCCATTTTTTAGCTACAGACTAAAGACAGGATATTGCAATTCATTTCTTGTCGTCTGTTTCTGGAGCATCTGTGGAACTTGTCACTTTAATATATTATTGAGACTAATTGTTCTGGGAGGTTGGTGATAACTATCCATTTAACAATATCTGTGTGTGCATTCAAGAATGAGGATAAAATTACAATGCTACAATGTACAAAAACATAATACAGTGATCATCATGACACAGCATCTGTGCAGGAGAAATCTCTTTTCAGAATATGATGTTGCAAAAGCCACCATCTCATGAGGAAAGTCTCATGATGTCTTAAACTATCAGTCAGTTGCTACTGCTCAAGCAAGGTTACTGGGTTTGGACTGATCAGTACAGACCTACTGTTCCACGTGTTTATGATAAGTCATAATATAAAGTACTGATTAAAAGAAAGGCAGCCTTGTGGTAAATGGGGTGGTAACTTAGAGGAAAAATAAGGTTCCAGTTCAGTCACTTGGCAATCAAACAATCTGGCTTCTAGCCCCAGATCTAACGTTTGGTGTGTGATGGGATAAACAATTTTATCTCTTTGTCTTCTTAGTATACATAGTGTGTAGTTTGAAGAAGAGTCTCTGAAAGATTAAAATGAAGATTTCATAAAGTTTGATATTCTTTGGTGAGAGAACCAGCGTAGCAGTGCCTTTGTTAGCTAATCTGGTGTCTTATCTTTTCTTGTTTGTTTGTTTGAATATTGCTCTTTAGGCTTAAAGATGATGGCACTGGAACTCCTTATGACAAAGAATCAATGGCAATCATAAAACTGAATAATACAACTGTCCTCTATTTAAAAGAGGTGACAAAATTCCTCGCTCTTGTTTGTTTTGTCAGAGAAGAAAGTTTTGAGAGAAAAGGTACTTTCCCCTTTTCTAGTATTGCATTAATTTTCCCTTATATTAGTGAGTTAATGAATAACTGAGGTTGTTTCTAACAGTTTCTAACTGTATCATAAATATTGAGGTAAGTACAGCTTGATAAAGCTTACATAACATGTTTAAAGGGATGAAAGTACTTGTGCTGGCATTAAGATGGGATGAAATCATAAACATATTTGACAACTTTCTGATGTGAAAGCATTTGAAAGTTTACATACAATGCAGTAAAGCTTCCACCTGCAACTGTAGAATGTGTTAGTTTATCTTGACTGACACTGATTTGTACCTGTTGACACCAGCATACACATTTGGAACAGCTTGCCTGCCATAACCAAGGGAAAATTTTTGAAACTGGCTGATAGAATGTTCTTGCTTTTCTTACATCTGAAAGGAGACTTTTCAAAAGTTGCATATTTAGGACCTAGTGCTGTTTAGGAGTGCCTTAATATTTTATACTTAAAGTGCATAAAAAGATTTCTTTGTTATCTTTCTGGCCGTGGTCGAGGTCAATACTGAACCCTTAGTTCATGATCTCTCTGCTCACTGGCACGATTTCACTGAGTTACTGGTCTTTGTGACGTGCCCTGAGACCAAAACTCAGCAGCGGAAGAGGAATCTGTCATCTGGGCTTGTGTGCCTTATCTTGTGATACTAATTCACCAGTCAGTGTTACTGTGTTTGTGAATGCAGCACTTGTACCATGTCTACTGGGCTGTTTGACAGGCTATGAGCTTTTGATAGAACTTAAACTGGTCAAATGTCTCTCCCATATCCCTGCTACCTTTTTGCATATGAATGTTAGATGCAGTCACTTTCTGTTGTAAACATAAAGTGTTACTTCTGCATACTTACTAACAGCAGTGTTTCAGAAAAGAAACCATGTTGAATAAACATCCATTAGGGTTTGTGTGAGGGTGTTGTGTCTGCATAGCTGGGACACTTGGTAGTCTGCACTCTTCTGCAGTACAGTTCTGGTATTACAATGGAGATTAGCTTTTTGTGCCTCATGACTTCCAAGTCATATTTTGTCTGAACTCTAGGAGGAGGGAAAACAATTCCTGGGAGAAAAAATAAAGTGTAACATTGTGGATTTAAAACACTTTAAAATGTGTATCTCTTGTTAGGGAAATTGAAGTGGAAAATGCTGCAGTATTTGAGTTAAGAAAGCTTATGGCATTAACATTGAATGAAGTCATGAGCTCAGTGCCAAAATTCTAAATTTGTATCGTGGTATTACAGAATTGTAGCACTCAGTAAATCTTCCAATTGACTACCAATATGGCTTTACAGCTTTTCTGTGGGATCACATTCAGCCCACTGACATGGTAATGTTATCTGCCTATTATGTAAGTATCTAATCTAACAGCATGTCTATTGTGTGATTTTTTAATTACAATGTAAGATGAAATACAGCTGGCTGAGATTTGGTAGTAGTTCTATCAAGTATCCATTTCAAAGCTTATGTATTGTCAAAAAATGAACCTTTCTTGACTAATAGATGCTACTTATTTTTATTGCAGTTGTTCTGTAAAGCAGGTTTCCAAAATGACACCATATTTTATGAAAGTTTTCAGTTTTTATTCTAGTATACCGAGCACTTCTTCAAAGCCCTTTATTAAATTAAAGCTCTGCCAATGAACTTCTATTTGTTTTCTCTTAAAACTTACAAGTGTATTTAATAGCAGACATAGTATCAAGCTGTAATGCTTACTGAATTATTTGTATTTATCAAACATGCTTTTGCTTAGCACAGAAAAAATTCCTGGACAGTTCACTAAATATGACCTCCAGACAGAGAATATGATATTTCACTAAACAGAACATAAGCAATGTTTTTATTACCTTATTTATATGAATGTCCTTATTAATATGTAAAACATTTCTGTCTCTGTAGGATTAATAGACTACAATTTCCATTGTTTTCGAAAAGCCATACAAGAAGTATTTGAAGTAAGAATGAAAGTAGTAAGATCTCGAAAACATCAAAGCCACCTGCAAAAAAATAAAAGACCCACTCCCAATGGGACACCAAGAATGCCACTGTAACTGAGGTTTTCTGGCCATGTGGCAAGCTAAGTTTTCATGAAGTTGATGTGACTTCTGCATCTCATTGCACTGAGTGAAGAGGAAAACAAATGGGACTGATGTATTATATGAATTTTCCCTGAACGTTCAGAAAGCACTGTTTAAATATTTTTATCCAATCAGTTTTTTTCATATAGTGAGCACTTTGAGCAAAATGTTGTATATATAAACATTGAGGTGAACACTTGTAAGAATTTTCTTAATATATGCTGTAAACCTTTTTTCATGCCATATTAAGAAAAAACAGCTGTGACAGAAATACTGGGTACATAATTTGCACTTTTTCATGTTTTTCTTGTGGAGTTGGACTTTGATAAACTTAGTTTTTATGGTGATTTTGATGCATGGTGTCAGGTAAAATGTATGCTGTAGTTTATTTACCTGCTACAATCAAATTGGTTAGTAAACAATTAAGAAAACTTGGTACAATGCCTTTTTAAATTTGTGACAGCTAATACCTAACATTCATACAGATCTAATTTCATATATTTTTCAATTTGTAAACTGAAGAATAATATTAAAGTATTACAGCAATAAGCACCTTACCAGGGATCATAACTGGTAGGTAAATATTAGCTTTTATAAAACAGGCTTTTGGCCAAATTTCATCTGGAGTTCTCCTTAACACTGGTCATGCCCTCTCTTGGGTCTGTTTTTATTATTTACCTCAGCATATACCACTAAAATACCTTTCTATAAAGTTGACTGTTTTGTAAAATGGCTCTATGTTGCACTGGTATTTTTATAAGGCTTCAGAGGAGTATGTTGTATCTGTATGGTTGGATTTACATTGCTAAGTTTGTGTTGAGAGCCTGCTCCTGTACAGTTGGTGCAGTGAAGAATCTGTGTGTATTTTCACCCTGACGTTCTGATGTACTGGTAAGTCATAAAGGTGTGAGCACTGGGTTCTGATTCCGTCTAGCAGGGGTACATCTGTGATTGAAATCAAGTCGAGACCATTAAAATGAGGATTGGACAATCTACCTGCTGTGATAATCAGCGTACATCGCTACTTTTTATTTTAATATTGAACATGGGCAGATTTACCACAGGATCAGCCAGGACAGCAGAGCACTCTCAAACCTAAAAAGAACTAACACTTACTTTCCATATTCTGTATTCAGTGGTTTTGTTTAAGTAGTGATACAAAATTGTAATTTCTAGTTGGAAGGGAAATGATTTTTTTTTACCAGTTGCATGCACAATCCAGTGGTTTTGTTGGCAGCTTTTGGGAGTGAGAAGAACTTGGCCAGAATGGGAGGCAGCTTGCTGTACACCAGAAACAGGTAAGGGGAAGTGTACCTTATTCACAGCTAATCTGCCCCTAGCCAAAACGGCTCCAGAGGTAGACAGGAAGATAAAACCAATAGCTCCATCAAGAGTTGTGTGACAAGTAATGCAGTTCTGGGGGCTCAGGAAGGTAAGAAATATTGACAGTAGTGAAAACTGCTGATTCTGGTGCTGGTGTGAAGAACAGTGACAGTAGCTGTAGTCAAATCAGCGTATTTCAAAAACACAGAATTCAGATTCCTTTTAGAACTGTCACCACCCGTCATCTTAGCTGAGGGCAGGTCTTCTGACTAGCCCCTCAGTTAAAGTAATGCAAAGCAGTTTTCAGAGTTAACCAAAGCAGTGATGGGTAAGACACACCTTTTTGTGGCTTTCCAGTCCAGAGGACTTTCACTGAAGGACTGCCATTATTTCTGGCCATGTGTTTGTCTTTCATTGTGTTGAGATCCTTCTCCCTTCACTTCACCAGGTGTAGGTGGCTGTGTGGGACTAAGAACACCTACCAGGGTGGGCCAGAATTTTTTTTAATGTGTAAATGCAGTATCTCATAGTGGCTACGGTATGAGTCATAACTAAATGTAGCTTCCATATATTTGGCCTGAGTTCTATGTAGCCATGCATGCCCTTGTATTAGAGACCATCAACTTGTTTAAGACAGTGAAGTTAGCTCTTGTAGTCCACTCTAGAATTTCGAACAGACTATCTAGCATAATTTAGTGAAGGTGACTTTAGCCAACATAAAACTTCCAATTGGATATTATCACAGTTAAGTATAATTTTCATCAGATTACTGATGTTTCAAATATGAAATCAAAAGAATGTTTAAAATTCATTAGTTTTAGTGTTTAACTTTGGTACTTTCAGATTAGGTTTCAGATTACTCATTTCACTTTTGAGTAATTTTCTAATATTCTAGCTGAAGTGATTGAGCACTGAGTGAGGCATGCAATGTGTTTTAAGAACATATTTTAAAACTTGCTTCTTTAAAAAAAATTCTTTTAAATTTTAATGAGATTCTAGTTTTTGTTTTAAATAAATTAAATACCCCATGGGCTACAAGAGCCACTTAAGGCAGTGTTAATACACCTTTTCTAAAATTAGAAATGGTGCAAGAAGTAATTACTTTCCAAATAGTCCAGTATTTCTAAAGTACCTGATACATGAGTCTCCCATTTTTTATTTATCATTGGAGTTGACTAGAAATGGTAGGGAATGGAAGTGTAATTGACAGGAGCAAACTACTCTCTGAATTCAAATGGATCATTTGAGATCTCATGTTTCATGATAGAACAAACTTTTTTCTCACTAGAACAAAAATTCTGTGGTTTCTTGCATGTGAAATTGCACTCCTGGTGGTTTAATACTAAGGGAGTTTATTCTGTGAAAGTACTGCAGCAATTTTTAAAAGAAATATTAACCTATGAACTCCCTCCATTTTTATATGCATCATCAGATTAAGTTGAGGAATTAGAGAAAATGACCCTAAATAGGTCGTTGTATACAGTAGCAACTGTTTGCTTTAATGACATATTTACTGTCACTGTCATTTTCATTAGTCATTGTAGAATATTTTTTTTCTTAAATTGAACACTGAGGTTTTCCCATTTTTGGTACTGAATGATGTATATGACATCATGTCATGATTTCTGTGCTGGAGCTTTGTCCTGTTCGATGGACATATACATTAACACCAAAATTTGCTATTCAGATTCTAAACATTTATCAATAGCTGCATGTGAATTTATTCAATTACAGATAAAAATATCAAATCCTCCCATTTCAGCAATGTGGAAAATGAGAACTAAGCCTGGTTGGGAAGTTCTTTTAGGCTCCTCTTATATGATGGCATATGGTTGACATCCCACTTGATTTCTCACTGTATTAATATTTGCATATTAGCTCATGCACATATCTTCAAATAGCTACATTTAAAAACAACACTAGCAGATTGCTGCTTTTAATTTGTTTTCTCCCTGATATCTTCTCTGTTACCTTTCTCAGTTTTCTATCTCTGAATTTCACATTTTGCTGTAACCAGGTCTGATACCCAGTCTCCTTGTCTCCTGCCAGCCTATTCCCTTTGGCTTTTAGGCATTACGAGCCACAGCTAGGTCTTGAGCTAAAAGCTCCTGGAAAATACTGAGTACAAAACCACCTAAATTGGAAAAACCTATTACATGCTATGGACATCCCTAAAAAGACTCAACATATTTATGCAATCCTGGTTTGTATGCATGCCATAAAATATGTGTTCATATTGAAGTTACAGTTTATGTTTGCAGTCAGGTTCACGTCCAGAACGTATTTTAAAATTAAAAGAATATACAGATATATAAATATGTCCAGGACAAAAAACCCTAGTGCAGCAGTCTATCACAATTTCTCTTGGACTAAACTAACATATTTTTGATAAGGTAAAAGATTTTCGTGGGATTAGTCAGAGAAAATATTCTGCTGAGTATTTTCCTTAATACCTGGACCTGCTACAAGAAAGGAGGATTATTTATTTCAGAATTACTGAATAGCAGAAGAAAAGGAGAAAAAAAAAACCCCATTGATGTCTTAAAAAAAACCAAAAAACCAACCAAAACAAAAACCAACAAAACCAAGCCAACAACTAACCTGCACTAACTTAAACTGAGAAGTGTTGGGATTAGAGACATGGGTGAGTGCCAACATGAGAGGCAGGAAAAAAAGTATAGAGTGGCCAAAAGTACAGTGTGTAGGCCAGAACACTTCGGTGTATTTAAGCTGCCTTACACAAAATGTTCAGGTTGGATAATAGAATTAATTTCTTCACAGGGGCAGTGATTCAACATTGGAATGGGCTGCCCAGGGAGGTAATGGAGTCACCATCCCTGGAGGTATTTAAGGAAAAAATGGACATAGCACTTAGTGGCATGGTCTGATTGACCTGGTGGTGTTCAGTCATAGGTTGGACTTGATAGTCCCAGAGGTCTTTTCCAACTGAATTGATTCTGTGGTTCTGTGAAAATGTAGGCCAAGGAAAGACAATGGGGTTATCACAACAAGATCAGCCACGGGGAGGTGGTGTGGGTGAGGTCAGTTTCACCACATGGTCGTCAAAGGCCCAAGTAGTAGTGCCCTGACAGGGAGGAACAGGACAGTATCAAAGCTGCCCTTCCTATTATAGCAGGATTTACCCTTTGTGTAGGTTTTTATCTCCATTGAGTGCAAACTAAATGCCATTCTGAACTGTGCTGAACTGAAGCTTAGTGTCAGTACAAATATAAGTATAAACCATATGAATCCATTCACACTGGAAATCAAAGATTCTAAAGCAGGAGAGCAGCAGAGGGAGAGCAAACAGCCTGACTACATCCAAGAGGAACCTTATCTTGTCAGTGAAAAAGAGCGTAAGTCGTGGTGTGTCAATTCCTCGAGAGTGCTAGCATCAGGGAATGCTATAGTCTTAACTCACTTTCTCATCAGCACTGCATGTTTCTGACCCAGATGAACTCATGTTTGCATTTAGATTTTTATGTGTCAGGTAGCTGTACACTCAGCCAGTTCAATCTGTGCAATTGCAAATTTATGTTCTTGGTCCTCAAAACTGGGCTGCCTCCTCACTCCTTCCCACACAAATCACAAGTCTCACACCTAGTGCATGCTTCCTTGATAAATACTGCCCTAGTCCTTCCTCAGCTTTCTATCATCCAGATAAAACAGTCCTCCAACAGTTTGGGAGCCAGTAGTGCTTTCAGGCTCTTTCCCAACTACTGCTGCAAGCTCTCTTCTGCAGCTGGAGCTCCTCTTAATGCTGCTCATAAAACTGCCAAATTGGATGGAGTGATGGATGTCCTAGCAATAAATTTAAAACCTTTCAGCAGCACTCCTGGTGTTTCTAGAAGCCCCACCATCCAGTGCAGTGGTATCTTTTAACTCTGACTTGTTCTGAGATTAAGTCAGCTGTGGATTGAATTTTCCCTTTGCTTATGCACATCCACGTCTGGTTTTGGGGCTACTTTGATGATGAGAGCCATCTGGGCTGTGGAAAATGTAACCTGTTCCAACTCCTTTTGCAAAGCAGTATACAGGGAGAACAGGTGTGCCTTCTGGGAAATCCAGTGGAGCCAGATCAAAAGGTCCTGGGACCATCTTTGTCTCCAAACACCGTGCTGAGAAGTAGAACCTGCAATGCCCTTTTCAATGACTGAATTGTCCTCTGATGAGCCAAATTGTCTGATCCACAAATCGCTGCTCTTTTAATACTCCCTTTGCAGCTGCTTCAACTTCTTTGGACTGTCGGTATGCCATTCATCATGCTGTCTTGGTCTTATATCCTAAGTGCTGAATTCAGGTTTTGCAGCAGAGGCACACAAATTAACTCACTCCCACCAGTCCTGTTCCCCTTGCTGAGCACTGTTTCCAGCTCTGTTCCTTCAGTAATTTCATTTCATATTTCAATTCCACATTTTCTGTCTATAAAGCAGCAGTTGTGATTCAAATTTTGCATTCTTCATGAAATCCACTATGCAGAAAGTTGAGTATTTGCTTTACATTTAGTATTATCTTGACAGATTATAAATGCCTTTCTGCTTTACTCAATACACCCTCTTCTATGAAAGCTTCCTGCTCCTGTGAACTAAATGCATTCATAAAAGTTCTTCAGGATGGAATTTCTTTCCTTCTTCTCTCCCCTTTTAATATTGCTACCATTAATAGTCCCCATAAAAACCCAAGCTATAAATCTGTAATTTGAATATTTATGACAACACCAGACTGCACAATTGTTTTTAGCTTTTGTCAGTTTTAGCTTTTTTCAGAGTAACAACATTCCTCTGCAGTCTGCATCCCTATGAGTCACTTTGCTAGACACCTTTCAGCAAGAAAAACAGAAAAGGCTGCAAGCAGATACAGACAATTTAGGAGGGTAAAGTAATAATTTATTGGTTAATATAGGTAGCTAAGACTAGCAAGCTACTAGAATAAGCATTAACATGCTCACCTCCCCATGCAAGACAACAGATGAGTATTTTCTCACTCAAGTGTCACCAAACTGCCATCTTTTGACTCTGATTTTTCCTTCCAGCATTTTACACCTTTTTAACACTGTTGCCTTTTCTCTGGACCATATGGCAATAGCCCTACCTCCCTCTCTGGGTCTGTCTTATCTTGTGTGGCTGTGCTGTGCAGCTGTTTCTCTGACAGTGACGAATCAAGGTTCTGGGGCTGAGCCCTACCAGGGCTGGGCTGTGGAGCCCAAGCAGCTGAAAATGCAGAGGAGAGTGACTTGGTCTCAGGCAGTGGAGATCAGGTCAGTACAGTCAGCTGGAGCCCAGAGAGCAAGGCAGTTTGCCAGAGGGTAGGCCTGTTTGGTCAGCAGAGCCATTCTCTGGGCTCTCCGGACTGTTGTGATTAGGGCTTTAGTCTGGGTGCCCACATGGATCCCTTGTGTCATTGAAGGCACTCTAGGCACTTCACCTGGCCTCGTGCTGCTGCTTTGTTCAGAATAGCACCAGCATCCCATACCTTTCTGCTCATTATGGATATCTGGCATACCTTAGGATACCTCAGAAAGCAACAGATGCTTATGTGAGTGCAACTGAATCAAGCCCCAGATTTCCACTCACCATCTGAGAAACTCCCGTGTGTCTCAGATATCTGCAGGGGGCTGGTGAAGACAGCTGGTAACTCAATATATCTTAGTTAATGACACAGTAAGCTTACACCAATTTACTAAATGCTGTTTGAGGAGCTTTAAATTAAGAGCCTGCTCACCAATCCTTTATTTCCATTGCTGAGTCAGTCAGAGCTGTATGCAAGCAGCTGTATGCAAGCAGGAACATGCAAGTACACATTAAAGTCGTGAGTAACAGTTTTGGAATGGATGGGGTGGAAAGACTACTCGATGGCAACCCGACAGATGTAACTCTGCTTTCCCTCTGCCTGATGTGTAATTGTGAGGACAGGTGCTCCCTTCCCAGAAGGAAGTTTATGGAAGTAAGTTAAAGTGAAGGGGCATGTGGAGCAACTCAGATATGGAAAAACTGACAAGAAGAAAATCTGGGGCCTGAAGCTCTAAAGTGATCATGAAAAATTGGCTGCATGAGTCAAAGGCTATGCCCAGCCTTTTCTCCTTTAATAGTGGCACAGGAGCAAAATATTTTTAAACCTGAGTAGTTTGCAACTGCCTCCAGCTATCTAGTGTGCTCTGCAATTTGCATGGTGAAGAATATGCACCAGAGAAAATTTCTGCCATTATCTGTAGCTGCTAAAGATAGAGTAACTAAATCAGGGAGGTTCAGAGTCACGAACAGCTACCACTTGGACACAGCTTGAGCTTTGACTTGGCTCTTTGCACGTCTTCTGAACCAGGAAACCATCTGAACTATTACAGGAATGATGCCAGAAGACTGTGAGTCAACTGATTGGTGTGACTCTCCTCATTCTTCAGGGAGTAAAGAAAAGGTGAAAAATATGTACCTTTATTGGCACTTCACATTGTGGAACATCTTGTTAGTCCACACTAACTCTGCATCAATGGTCCCGATCGGGCACTCGCTTGCTTCAATTAAAGCAATCTGGTAACTTCTTTCTCCACTATCTTTCTTCATTTCTGAAACAATGCTAATTAAAAGTCAGCTGGCAAAGCCCCCCCATTTTGTGAGATGGTTGCCTTAGAACTAAGCTTGAAGAACAGACAGTAATTGCTTTCCTGAGAGGGACCATCCATCTGTGCAACTGCTACAGGGTATTGGTTACACAGTGCCAGGCTTGTTTTTATCGATGAGGAGGAGGTGCACTTGTTGAATCCAGATTTACAAGGTCTGAATTCACACAAAGGATTTTAAAAGCCGGGACTGTATTAGTCACAATGAGCACCATGATGATTTCTCTTGCAAATAAGTCCTGTTCCCACTGACAATATAGGAATATGAATATTAGATTTCTTAATTCCATTAAGAGTTTAATTCTGCAGCCAACTGTATTGAAAGGTTAGCATTATAAATGAGGCAAACCCTTCTACATTTTGTGAAATTGTAAAAGCAGGGTGTGATTGCTCTGTACAAAGAACTATTGTATTATCATAAGCTTCTGTGATCTCAAACCTTCTCTAGAATAAATAATTTGTAGCTGAGTTTATGAGACAGCCTACAAAGCATACAAACCCCACTCGGAACTGACTTTAGGTAATCACTTAACATATTTCGACACTGTTGAAATGTACCTCATCTCATACAATTATACGACCTGCACAGAGAAATAAATAGTAGTTCAGTGTCACATTACCTAGCATAATTCTCTGAGATCTGTAAGAACATACACTGATGCATCAGACTTTTGTGCAAAAACTGAACCCCCGTGTCACACAGATGTTCTGTGTCCCAGAGAAAGGGGAGGTTTTGAGACTAACTCCCTCTTTCTGGGCTCCTGCTGGATGCTTCTTTGTGTCCATACCCCCAATTCTGCATGCTGACCTTTGTGATTCCCATTCCTACTGGCTGAGCTCCCTTCTTGGACCTTTAAAATCAGTTCTTCAAGGATCTTACTGTTAAAAATAAGAAACTATATTGACTGAAATGCTTGTAATCCTTCTAAACTGAGGGGAAATGCAGGATACATTTCTCTCAAGTATAAAGAGCTATGTATATCAGATACAGCTATACATACACACATATAGATAAAAATTCTAACTGGGGTGGTCTAGAACACAGAGAACTGACCTTAACCCGCCTTTGCAGCTAACTGAAAAATGCAGAAACTTTTAAAGCATGATTTGTTGGGTGTACAGTTGACATCTATTCCAGGCAAGATGAACTCGCAGTTCTCTCCATCAGCTATTAAGTGAGCCTCAGGAATCAGCTCAGAAATGTGTATGCATAGTATACAAGTGTTCAGCAGAATTCTGCCCATATCGTAATATTTTTTTTCACCAACAGGGCCTATATGCTACTTTGTTCTGAAGTTAGTGTATCTATCAGTCTCTGATTTCATACAAAGATAACTGCAGAAAAGTACATAGAAACATGAGTAAAAACTTACAGCACAGATTCAGTGTGGCATTAAATAACAAAATCTTTGTTGCAAAATTGTTCAGGCAAACTTTCATTTTCTGTGTGCTTCAGCTGAGCATGTTTATTTTTTCACCAAGTTAGATCATATGACAGGATACACAAGCTACATGAAGTGCTGCCAGCATGTAGGATTTCACTGCAATTTGCTACTATATTTGGTGTTTGGTTTGAAAACCCCAGAAGTTCTAGTACAAAATGGCTTCTTCCTGCAAAAGTCTAAACAAAGGCAGATGAAAAATCCAAACGGTATTTTTAACTAGAGGCAGGAAGAGGAGAGAGGCTGCTGCTTCTGGACTGGCAACACTGACTGTGCAAGAGCTTTGCAGTGCCAGCTCCTCATGCGCCCCAAGCAGCTTGCTGAGATGTGGGGCTGGGAATTAATCCCCAGATCTCTAAGTGTATGCTGACTACCTCGCAGGAATCAGCAGTTTCATCTGGCAGCATTCACATCCTGCAGCTCTGACTTCTAACTAAGAATCCATCTGAAAATGAAAGCAGTGTTGTACTGCTATCTTTGCACAATGGCGGTTCCCCCAGCTCCCAGCCAGGCTACTCTGTAGCTTACTTAAATGGGGAAAATGGGGACCTCCTTTCAGGGCATTTCTCTTGCTTTAAGTCCATTCAGCTGATTTTCAATAGTGCTTAGCTGTCATGCAGTTAGAGTGACAATATATCTTTTTTTAGCTGAAAGCCCAAGTTTCACATTAAGTGAAGCAGGTGCTTCCTCCTTGAACTATATAAAATGACACTGTAAATGCATCCAAGGGTCAAAGGCCAGAGCCCAGAGGGCAAAGCTGAACTCCATATTATGCTTAAATAGTTCATAATAACTACCACTTCATATTATTCATGTTATAATACAACTTCAAAAATTATATTCAGTCGAAATAGATCCCAGAACTTTTTACGTGGAAATCCAGATTTCTGAATGCAAAATACCTCTCTCCTACTTTGGGGAAGGGCAGGATTTAGTGACAGATTGTCCCAACGCCCATCTCCAGCTGCACAGCAAGATGGCTCTTGAATACAAGGAAAGATGGGGCATACTTATGACCAAAATAGTTTGTGAACCCAACAGCCTGCACTGGGAGCTCACCATGTCAAGCAGTCAGATCAAACATTTTTTTGCTAGAAATGCTGAAATGTCATCAAGAGCTGTTGGCCATTTAATGTACCCTAGGATGCTTTCGTTGTAAGAGGGAAGCCCAAGGTCTGGCGCCTCCTTCTCCCATCTCTATACATTAATGACCCTTTTCATTATTCATAGTGCTTTGTCCTGTAAGAAGGATGATCACTTTGCCCCTTTGAAAATTCTGCCAGTTGTTCAGGGGGAGTAAAGTTGCTTTCTTTCCTTATTGCTGTTACCACATCCCTGTGCAACAGAACAGGAAAGGCAAGACTAACACATTGTTTTGTAATACTGAGAACATGATGAGGTGAAAAATATGTACCTTCTCAAATGAAAGTGGGAAAAAGAGAACTAAGACATCAAAATGTAAAAAATTAATTTTTAAGAGATGATTATGAAGAATATAAAAGTAACATGAAATTAAGAACATTTCGTTTCACTGATTAAATTAAGGACAATATGAGCTAGATATGAGGTTCAAACATGATGAAGACAAGCACTGTTTCTTATTTACAGCTTGTACTGAATCAAGAGAAAACTGAGTGCTGAAATTCTGACTACTTTAATTTAGATAATCTCTTAGCTATATATTCTTGAAAGTGCTTTCCCAAGTGTATTACGCCTATAGAGAAACAGTTGTAGATGCAAATATCCCTCTGTCAGTGTGGCATGGAAAAGGTGGCAATCAAATCAAATTCTTGCTGATCATGCTTGCCTAAAATAACGACCATTGGCGTATGACACCATTTCAGTCTTTCATGAGCCTGAAAACCAACAAACAAGATGTTACTAAGTCTTACAGTGAAATCTGTTGGGCGAGGAGTGCGTTGCGTCCGTGGGGTCCAGGAAGCCCCTTTTCCAAGCCCACAGTTTTCAAACCCATGGAGTTCCGGAAGCACGTCGCCCCATCACCTCTACGGGTCGGGGCGGAGCCGAACCGGGGACGTGGAAGGGGAATTTTCACTCGCGCAGCCACCGCGCCTCGGGCGCCGCGACACCACCTCCCCTTCGCGGCTGCTGTTCCGGGGCCGGGCCCGGGGCGGTGCCGGCGCGGCAGGTGCCTCCCCTCGCGGTCACGGCGGGGCTGTCGCCGCCGCTGCCACGTCAGGGGAGTGTCCCGAGGCGAGGCGGGCTGGGCCGGGCCCGGCTTTCCCCCTCCGCCCCCTACCCCCGCCGCCGGAGCCGCCGCGGAGGGAGGGAGCGAGTGAGCGGTGCCCGCTGCCATGGAGGCCCGGTACAACCTCAAGAGCCCGGGTAGGCGGCGGAGCCGG
>VZTR01023056.1:144395-162248 GCA_013400775.1 Chaetops frenatus | reverse complement strand
GGCTGCGCGGGCCGCGGAGGGCTCGGGGGCCGGCGCCGCGGCGGCGAGGAGGGCCGGGGGCCGCGGCGGTGGAGTCCTCTTGCGCAGGAGCGGTGGCAGCGTTCAGGCGGAGGCCCACCGGCTTCGGTTCGCCTTCGCAGTGCGATGGCGTTGAAACCTTCCTCCGAGCTGTAGTTCGGTTCAAAACACCCTGACCGCCGGGTCTGCGTGTGTATCTGTGTGCCCACGCATTTTTGGTGCTTCGTGGGAACGTACCTTTGAACGTTTAGTGAGGTGGCCGTGCCCTGTTCCCCCGGGCATCGCCTCCTCTCCGAGTAGGTGCGTGTAAGGGGACGGCTTGCCAAGGATAACTTGGCCTGTGTGGCGTCAGTTTGTTTTGCAGAAATGTTGCTGTACAGGCTGTGTTTACTTGGGTGTCTGTGTTTATTCACATGTTCGCTTTGGCATGTTTGCATGTTAAAAGTCATGCCTGTAACTCGTGGGCTCTCTTTTGAATCCTTGAAGTGAGAGAGACGCCGCAAGAGATGAGGAGAAACAGCGCTGGAAGGGAAGGTTTTGATTCCTAGGAAGCAAATAGTAGACAGGCCGCGTCCCTCCGTGTGGCTGTGTTGGAGCAGTGGCCTCTGACCGGCTGTGCCAGGGCTGCACCTCCTGGGAGCTGCTTGCACAGCCGGGGGCCTGACACTGCCGAAGCAAAACCCCTTATGCAGCTTCTAAAGAGCTACTTGGGTTTGTGTGTCCTGGCCCTGCTTTCCCCTAACCTGGTGTTGAGAAATAGGCATTATCAGCTTCATGTTAATATGATGAATAGTGGCTTTATTTTGTAATTATACCGTCCTGTTACCAGCATGGGAGGTGGGGAGAAACTGAGTGTTACGATGACTTGTACAATTGTCAGTGACATGCTTGTTTACAAACATATCTCATGCGAATGATGTGTCTATTGCTAAGTTATGTCCCTTAGCCTCACACCCAGGTTGCATAAGTGAAAGATAAGAAGGATCACTAAGCAAATGATGAACTTGTTGTCATTTAAAATATCAGGAAGGAATACTTCTTTTAGGGAGATACGCAGGATGTGTGGCATATGTGAATTTACAAGGCCGCACAAACATGCTCACTAGTTGTGGTTTGCCACGTCATGGGAAACAGTGGTGGTGTGCTTTATGACAAGCACCTGGGATCTGGGTGGAGAGGACAAATATTTGTGGCTTAGTTTAGAAATGTTCTTCCCCTTTGTTGTTACTTGTCCTTGTACTTTATTGTTACTTGTTCTGTAGCAGAATGAACTTTATGTGGCAAAGGTTAATGTTAAGGCTTAACCATTGTATGAATTATTTCTTCTCCAAATTAAATGTGTTTGGTTACATAGTAATATATTAAACTATTTCTTTCCATATAGATACTTGGAAGTTTATAAATAATATAAATAACTTTTAAAATTTCTATAATAATTTAAAACATTGATTTCAGTAGTCTATATGTGTGAAATTTTTCACTGAACAGATGGGCAAAAAGGTGTTGAATAAATATAAACAAATATTTTAAATAAATACTGTTTCTTAAACAGTTGTCCATTAAAATGAGTTGACTGTAATTGTGTATAGCCACTGCTTTTAGTCTGGTACTTTACTTTCTAATCAGGTAGATAAGCATATGCAATTACTTAATATTTTTGTGTATGTTTTACAAATTCCTATCTTGTTATAGTTACACGTGCATTTTAGTGCTGGTATCTTACTCTTGCCATTTGACTGAGGACTTACAATGGAACTGTAGAATATTCTAATATTAAGGTTGTTTCAGTTAATGTAAATGCACTAAAATACATGAAAAGAAGTCCATCATATTTTCTATTTCAAGGGGTTGTGTCATGTGTGGACTGAAGGGATTACTTTGGTAACTGAGCCCTCTAAGGCTTTAGAATGAGTAGCTGTCCTTGTGCCTGCTGTTGTTGCTTTGCCTTTAATAGAGGAAGAAGCAAGCTGCTAACCTTTAGGTCAGCTTTAGGGATTTGGAATGTGCTATCTTGAGACAGAATGGAAAAAGTAATCGTTTTGTACCTGTACAAGAGGCTTCTACTGTTGAAATCTGCTTTTGGAGTTGAGCAAACTGCAGATGGTGACTTCAGTCTGCTCAGTAGTTTTTAAAAGGGCAAGTCAGACTAACCCTTATACTATGAGTTACTTTAATGGAATGTTGTAAATGAATACACATACAAATTAAATAGGAAAATTTTGTTAAAAGGAACATGTGCCTTTATTGATTGTTATTTTTAAGCCAGATTCTGCTAGAGTTATGAAAGAGCTGAAGTTCATCAGTGGTTAATACCTGGATCCCTCTTCTGTGAATGTGCTAGACCAGACTGATGAGTGGGGATCGCTTAGGTTCTCCAGTGCCATGCTTTTTGTGTGGCCTCAAACAGACCACAAAGGAGCAATATTGCTACACAGCTTTGTCCTGCTGATTGTTCCTAGGCAATGTGTTCATCTTCTTCCTTATCCCTATTTCTAAAGCTAATTAGTTCATCCCAGCATATCTGAAAGATGGTAACTCTCCACAACACAAAGCAAGTTGTTCCTGTGCACGCCACATCTCTGTCGATGAGAGGCAGTGCAGCTCTGGCAGGTCTGGGTGTGCCATAGGTGTAGGCCATGGCCAGTACAGGTCTGGGATGGCCAAGAAGCTCCTGTCTCCTGTCAGTTACCCTGTGTGAGAGCATGGGGGCATTCACTTGATGCTGTCCTCTCATACTGCCTATGAACTTGAGTTTCTTTTTTATTTCTTCCCCAAAAGACCATTAATTTTGGAAGGGATGAAATTTCAAACTTCAGTCTTCTTTGTATTGTTTCAATAAGGCAAAGCCTTTTAAGCTGTTGCTTCATATTTTTGTGTGTATTTTTGGCAGTTGTAAAAAGGCAAGCTGTTTTCTGTTTTAGGATTTCAAAATGGATTAGTCAATGTATATCAGCCTGCTACCACATGGCTGATAAACCTCTCCCATCAGTATTAAAGCTCAGCTGACTAAAGCATAGACTTCATCCTCCTCATGCCTCAGGAACATTCCTATTTTCTGAAATTTATAAGACAGCTACTTGGAATAATCTCTTTACTTTTTTTTCCCCCAAGAGCTGTGACCCTTAGCCTGCTGTAAAGGTCAGACACCAAATCTTGTAGTCACTGCTCTTGTACTGACCACCTCTCGTTTTCAGTTAGGCTGTGACCACGTGTCTGAGTGAGTATTAGCACAGACACTTGAAAAGTCAGGAACAGCTACTTGGAGTGCCTCACACAGAGCCCGCAAACAACAATGCTTTTTAATTTTTTGGGGGACAGTGTTTGTTTTGTTTTCAGCAGACCACCTCTTAGAGAATTTGATTAGCAACGGCACTGGAGGCCTAGGGAGAGTACACGGAGGGAGGCATAGCTTGCTGTCCTGTGTTTGCTGCCCAGGGGCAGTGCTTTGGGATCTTGGATGCATAGGGAATATAACAGTGCTGAGATTGTGGTCCTTCCTCTTAGCTGTCATCTTCAATAAGATTGCTGCTTTTCCTACAAACTTCTTTCTCCACTTCATATTTTGTACAAGTAAGTGTTTGGTGCCAACAAGCCTGTGTCAGTTCTTTGTGAACAAAACAGAGCTAATAGGAAATAGCCAGTGGCTATTCTGCTGCTTAGTACCTTCCATGTATGAAATAAGGATAGATTGTTTAAAAATAGAAAGTTGAACAGATGTTAAAGATTTATTAAGGCTGAAGACATTGTTTGATCATAGCATGTTCAACAAGCACCTTGCATTTTGTAAATTTTACCTCCCTTTGTGCTGACTGAACAGTTACTTTCAATTGCAACTACAAGAAGAGTACTGTACTTCCTGCTGCCCTGAGGGAAGTGAGGACTAAAGGTTGGCTGTTTCTGAGGGCGAGAGGAAACCAAGACAAGACTAATTAAAAGGTTTTTGGGTTTTTTTTAATAGTTGTTAATACTTTATATGAGTACAGGAGGCTTGTTAGTCATGTGAAAGAATGTACTTGAGGCTGTGAAGATATAAAGCAGCTATTCAGGAGGCTTGTGGGTCTTTAGAAAGGATGTATCTGAGACCTTGAGGATGTAAAACAGCTGGCCTGTTTCTTGGCAAATGGTGTTTCCATTTGTTTTGTAGCAGAAGTCGAAGGAACTGCCAAGGGGATGTCCTGGTCTTGGTTGTGATGGAGTTAATTTTCTGCCTAGTAGCTGGTTCAGTGCTGCACTTTGGATTTATTTCTATTATTTTTAGTTCACAAATGATCACACATAATTCACAGGTTCTAAACTGTCCAGGAGAATCACATCCACAAGGAACAGGTGACACACAGGTCCTAGTGAGACTCTGCAGGTTGCTGTGAACCTGTTAGAATTACTGTATGTTTATATTTAATAAACCATTCTCTAGAGAGTACAGCAAAAAATAAATACCATTGAAAAAATACCATTTTCCATATCAAAGAGCTACTGTGACTCTGCTTTAAATATGCTTCCTTACATGCGTCAGTGACCACATCACTTAAAGCACTTAAAGTGTTGTTTGTTTTTTTTTAACCTAAAATGTCCAGGCTCATCAAGTACATCTTACAAGAAATCCTGGGTACTTTCCACATAAACATAATTGTGATAGTTTTATAATGATGTGATCCATTCTTTATGAAGTGGAACTACTGACAGTGTGATTCAGTTATTTTTTCCCCTTACAAGAAATTTAAACATTATCTTTTGTAAATGGGATTTTCTTTTGAATGCCAATGCAATTTGGGTTCCCAGGTGCTTTGGGCTGCTGTGGGGACTGGTGATTTAGCAGGTGACTGCACTGTGACCTCTGAAGTCACTTGATGGTTACACCAGCTGTGGTCAGGCACTCTTGGTTCAATGGTCAGGTATAGAGTGGAGGGAGGAAGAAAATAAAACCAGCTGGATTTAAGAAGACCCTCCCAAAATGTCATCCATGACACATGCATGTAATTAAAGGGAGTTGATGCTTGTCTGAAATAGTTTGTGATTTCATTAAATTTTTTTTCTATTATTATTGTCTAATATTTTTCCTAATTGTAGATAGTAGCCTCATTAATAAAAAAGTGCATAATAAAGGTGATTTGTGTTTTGCTAATCGCTTCAGTGGGCTGAATAGTTATAAAAGTTTCTCTGAGATGAAGGGTTTTATGAGCATTTTACTTTCATTGGAAAACTTGTATTCAATAAATAAATTGCATCCTTACTTGTGCTGTTTTGGTCAGCAGAGCCATAGGGAAAAATTACTACTTCTTCTGTGATTCTCCTGAGTAGACCTCTAAATCTTGCTTAAAGTGAAAAAAAAATAATAGCAGCCATAAATAAAAAGGTAGGAAACATTTGCCAAAGCAGTAAAAGCTGTCAGGTTGTTTTATTCTTGTTTTCCAGCTTAGATAACTCAACTTGAAAGATAGAGAGATCTCTAGCTTTATGCCAGCTCTTCTGGGTTCCATTATTTATCTGTTCGTTATGTACTTTCTTTTTCAAACAGTAGAACTGAAATTTCAAACTGAAGTTTGAGAATTCATTTCAGAATGAAAAGATTGCTCTACATTTGAGGAAGATATTGTAATGCACAGCCTTTTTTTTTTTTNTTTTTTTTTTTTTTAGAAAAAGCATAATGATTTACTAAGAGAACACCACCGATGTTCAAATCCTGTCATCCCTTTAAGCAGTTACACTGACATTTACAAAGACTGATCACTTGCATTTTCTGTGTCCAGAAGGTTTCCCCAGCCAGTAGGTGCAGACTTGTCCTACACATAGCAGGATTACTTGAATGTGACCTGCAGATATATTCAAAAGAAGCAGTTGTGTGAACTGAAGTTTCAGGGTAGCTTAAAGTAAATGATGATGAAAGTGGAATTTGACTGGACATGGCTTTTGTTAGAAATAAATCTACAAATCGTATATGCATATATTGTACAGATTTTGCTCATTAATTGTTATTCCACCACTGAATCCTAAAGCTGGTGGCTTTAAATTTGATTCTCAGATTTTTAATATCCATATTTTGCTTTTCAGAAAATTTTGATAAATCCAGTATAACACACAAGAGGCAGATTGTTAGGCAGAGCCTCTGACCTGTAGTATTCTCTCTTACCTCCACAGAGCAGTACAGAGCTCCCACACCTCCTTCTTGGTGGGAATTCTCCTGAAATCTCTAGTCCAGAAACTTAATTTCTTCATGATTTAATTTTGATGAGCATTGATAAAGTGTTGCTGAGTGTATCTGTGAAAGTGTGGTTATTTTTCATGCTTGTTATGCCACATTAAAAAATAAATTGATTATTTTGTCTCTAAAACCTATCTTAGACAAATTCAGTGTCTTGACTTTTTTTTTGGCTGAATTAGTGATACTCTGACTTTATTGAAGTCTGCGATTCTTTATTTCAAATGGGCCCAAGCTGTTCTGATTTTTCAGAATGGCCATTGCCAAATGTTTAGCCAGTGACTCAGTGTGACTTAAGTGGGTTGAAATACCATAACATGTTGAAGGCAGACTTTGTGAATTATGCTTGTTTCTTCTACCGAAGTTTTTGGTAGCCAAAGGAGAAACTGTTTCATGAATACTGCAGCAGTGCTCAAAGAAGAAACAAATTTTGTGCTTTCTTCACTGGATCACACATTCTCAGAATGGATCTTTATTGCTCCAGGCTTTTCTTTGCAGCCTCTCAGTTGGCATTTTTCAGCAATGTGGGAAGAGAAACACAGAATGGTTTGGGTTGGCAGTGATCTTTAAAGGTCGTCTAGTTCAGCCTCCCTGCCTCAGGCAGGGACACCTTCAGCTAGATCACAGCTCAAAGCTCTGTCCAACTTGACCTTCAATGCTTCCAGGGATGAGGCATCCGCAATGTCTCTGGGCAGCTTGTTCCAGTGCCTCATTGCCCTCACTGTAGAGAATTCCTTCCATATGTCCAATCAAAACCTACTCTCTCTGAGTTAAAACCATTCCCTCTTACCTTGTCACTACAGGCTGTGGTAAAAAGTTACTTCTTCTTCTAAGCATCTTCTAGGTATTGAAAGGTCACAGTAAAGTCTCACCAGAGCCTTTTATTCAGGCTGAACAACCCCAGCTCTCAACCTTTCTGTATACCCATGTGCTGCTTAGAATCATGGAATAATAGAAAGGCTTGGGTTGGTAGGTACCCTAAAGATCACCTGCTTCCAACCCCCCTCCCATGGCCAGGGATACCTTTCACCTGACCAGGTTGCTCAGAGCTCCATGCAGCCTAGCCTGGAACACTTCCAGGGTTGGGGCATCCACAACTTCACTAGCTAACTTGTTCTAGCACCTCACCACCCTCGCAGGAAAGAAATTCTTCCTAACGTCTAATCTAAATCTACTTTCTCTCAGTTTGAAGCCATTCCCTCTGTCGTGTTGCTACATGCTCTTTTGAAAAGTCCCTCTCCTATCTTTCTTGTAGGCTCTCTTCAGATACTGGAAGGCTGAAGTTAGGTCACCTGATAGATTTTTAAGATGTCCTGGGTTGCTTAGTACTGAAAACTTCTTACAAGCAAATTATCCATATGGTATACGAGAGCTAAATTAGATTTTGCTGTGTTTCATGCCCCAAGAGTTGAATAGTATTATGCTCTAATAGCTTTCCCACAGTGAACATGAGTGACTGCACATGATGCTGTTATGGGAGACTGTATTTCTTTTCTGTCTTGGACCCTCAGCTGTGAAATCTCAGTAACAGTTATCTGTTTTGTCCGTGACTGCTCTGTCCTTATTAGGAGTTGTTACATACATTCTCCATTTTCTCATAGTCACTGTTTTGCTTCATGGGGTGTTCACTCCTGAATTATCTCATCCTGGTGCATGGCATCTTCTGAAGGCAAGCGTCCAGGCTTGTTGGCTGCAAAGCAGTGCTGCATTCAAAGCCCTCTCTGGTCCAGACTGTTTTTGTTATTATTCCTCTCTAATGAACTGGTAAACCATAATGAGGATGAAAGAGACAAATTGTTATTCAGCAGAGCCTGAATGCTGCTAGCTGTGACGTGACCTGGTGGGATCTGTAGGGTGTTTAATTGACACCTCCTTGTGGCAGCAGCATGATCATGGAAACTGGCAGCAGCAAATTTCCACATAATCGGTTTTCCTTTTGGGTTGTAAGAAGTGAAATTCTCAAACTTCGAGCTGTTGTTTATAGCTGTCCAGAAGTGTGAAGGAGGAAAAGAACTTTTCACAGAAGGCTGGAAGGCAAATTCCTTTGTGGAGAGGTTCGAGTTTTTTATTATTAGACATTAATGTATGGTGCACATGAGGGTACCTGGAAGTACAAGTAATGAAACAGAGGTTACAAAAGTTGCTAGTAGGAGATGCAGAAAATATAGATGACGCTGGTATTTCTGAAGTGGAATGTTGGAGAAAGTTACTAATGACTATCCTGAAGATATGATAGAAGAATACCTGGGTGTTCACACTCAGTAGCAGGTTCAAACTGCAGAGGCCCTGGGTAAATTTTTCTGGCTGGGCATATGTGTTTTCAAATCTAATATAAAACTTCATCTCCTCTTACTAGTGATGTGTTGATTTCTCTCAGGTATTACTGTGACCTCCCTTTGAACAACTAAGGGAGTAGTCACGTAATTGTCATGGGAGGTGCCAGGATAAAGCTTTTCAGCAGTTGTTAAAGATGCACATGATGTCCTGTATCATAAAATATTGAGGTTGTTAGCCTTGTACATCTTGTAGTCTGGAACTCTGTTAATGATATGTATGTTTTTCCTCCTGTCTGGTTCAATTACTAATATAAAACTACTTTAGTCCCAGTGTTCAGTGCTGAGAAACTCTGTGACCATGCACCGTATTTTTTGTAACTTTATGCTTGTATAACCTATTTAAGGTTTATTCATCGTAAGTAATTATATCATGTCTTGAATTATGAACTCCAGTGAAGAAGCTGGAATATGCTGGAGAAGATTAGTTAGCTGAGAAGAGTTCTTCAAGAAATATTTTATGTATTTTTCTATGCAATGCATATTAAGTTATTTTCTTCATTTTCCTGTCTTATGCTTTCTTTATTTCAGCTGTCAAACGTTTGATGAAAGAAGCTGCAGAACTGAAGGATCCCACAGATCATTATCATGCACAGCCTTTGGAGGTTTGTTTCTCTATATGTTTGCAAGAGCTTGTAATTAGGCAGTTTTATTCATATATACTCTTCATTAATATATACTTCTCTAAAATGCCTATATATTTAAAATGCACATATTTAAATGATAGCAAACCATTTTTTCCCTATGATGGAAATCAGCAGCAGAATTTAACTTCAGTGGTCATGTAGTTTCAGGTTATTGGTGAAAGTACATTAATAACAGTTTTACATTGCACCTGAGTAGTTTTATAGCATGGATGTGTTTATTCCCCCATCTCCTTCCCAGGACTACATAAATACATAATATTTGAGTCAAGCATTTTGTATATAAACCTGACATCTGGCTCAGTTGCTGAGTTGCTCACTGAAACACTTAATCCAAGGTGATTTCTGAGGATTACTGTTTTGCATTTAAGAAAACCTGTGACAAACGTAAATGTGTATAATTCTGGATACATTGTAAGAGAGAGGGATTTCACTTAAGGAATAGCTTCTTGTCTAAACACCTGGTTGTTTTTGGGTTGAGAGGACAATGAAGTTCTGGTGGTTAACAGAAATCCCTTCTGATTTCACTGCATTAATTTGAAAAGGCAGTGTTCTGTGGTATTCAGTTGGGAGATTTGATTTTTAGCTGTTTGCAGAAATGTGTAACACACTTAAAATGCTCACATAATAATGTATGCTCCTAGGTGCTATAAAATATATGTCATTGTTTACTAGTTTTTATCTGTAGCTTGTTTCCCCTTCCTGTGGTGAAATGAGAGATTTAATTCTTGCTGTTATTTGTAACCTACATGAAGGTCTTAATTCTGGATTGGAACAGTGTCTCACTGGGAAGAGAACAGTGGCAGATGAAAGGAAATGCTGGAAATCTTGACAGTTACCTCCTGTACTTGAAAAGTTGTAACTAGGTGGGCAGTCCCAACGCTGTAATACCATCTTGTAGCATTAGCTGAGGGATCTCATTCACTGACAGCAAGCCTCATTTGGGTTCCTGTCCTAACTGTAGGAGTTGTTCTGCTTGTAAATATTTAGGAAGTTGTTGGCAGCACAAGTTTTGATACACAAATCCCAGGTCAAAACCCCAAAGAAATAATGTTTAAAGAGAAATTATTAATTTGCCCAATGACTGTAATACTCTAGATTTCAAAGTGTACCTGTTGTGCCGTAAGGCACAGTAACTGTTTCAAAATTGTTAGTGGAGGAGGGAGAATAGGAATTCTCTGGGATGTGAGTCAAGTCCCTGTGTTGACCTGAGCATGGAAGGAGCATTGGGGAGGCTGTCATTAGTGTTCTTTCTTGGTGTAGGTCTCCCCTTTGTTCTCCAGGATTTACTGTTCACCGAAGCAAAGATCCAATTTTCTCTTACTTGACTCAGTTTTACATCTGTCAGGCAATAAAACTCTTGTCATAATTTATACAGCCAGTGTAAAGAATTTGGATAATGAATTTGAGGGTTTCGGCAAATTACTGCGTAAGAAAATTACCAGAAAGCTACAGTGCTTTATCCTTAGTTCTGCATTCTGTTAACTCTCCATTTGATTTTGGCTCCTTAAAACTTCTGCAGTGCACTGTTTCTTCAACCTGTCCTTGTTCAAGAAAATGGCATTAAGTTGTCTATTTCTCTGACAAACCCTTTTTTTCTTCTTTTTTTTCCCCGTCCTACCTCTTCCTCCGTTGATGTGGGCATTTTAGGATAATCTCTTTGAATGGCACTTCACCGTTAGAGGCCCTCCAGATTCAGATTTTGATGGAGGGATTTATCATGGGCGAATAGTGCTGCCACCTGAATATCCCATGAAACCACCCAGCATTATTTTGCTGACGGTAAGTAAGCATGCTTACTAGTTGTTCCTTTTTTGTCATCGGTTTTATCATAGGTGGAGAGAGAGATTCTTGGCATTTAACAAAATGTTATTTTTGTAAGAAAGGTGGCATAGTACAGTGCAATTGAAGATCCAAAGTCTTCCAGGATGATTTTGGTAATCTCTAATTGCATGAAGCTTTATGCCTAATAAATATAAGTTTTTTCCTCCAAGAGAAATCACGTTGCTGATGTGGTTGTTTAACTTTCTGTTGTCCCCGTGGGCCCTCTTGGTTTCTGTTGAAAGCATTGCTCAGATGTAGGAAGGCAGACCTGTAGCTTGGGGCAAAGGCCTTCCTGTGTGCAGAGTTTTGCAGAAGGTTTTCTTCATGCATTAATAGAATCAGATGACAGAGTTCTGTGTTTAGCAAGCTGAATGCCAATTTTGTGAGGTTGGCAGTAATATAATTGTCACATGTTTGCATGTGGCATTGTTTTGATTATGATTTTTACAACTTTTACCAAAACTCAAGGGTTAACTTCTATCATATTTTATTGTATCCTCCTTCTTCCTTTGAAGGCAAATGGCAGGTTTGAAGTGGGGAAGAAAATTTGTTTAAGCATCTCAGGGCATCATCCTGAAACATGGCAGCCTTCGTGGAGTAGTAAGTAACAATTCCTTGAAAAATATTAACCCCATCAAACAACTTGTTCTTTAAACTAAAAAGAATCCCATGTTCGCAGTGGAAAAGGAGACAGATTTTGAGGGTATAAAATTATAGGAGGATTTGTTAAATGTAAGGTCATGAAAGAGTGAAATTGAAAGATTTGGAAATGATACTAAGTAAATTTCAGGGCTATTTCAGAGAAACTGATGGGTGATGGTAAGCTCTTCTTTACTTAAATTCATAAGCATTAAGAATTCTCAGACTACTTAGAATATTCTTTGTGTGTTTTGTTTAAAATTGTTCTTAGGAAAATAAATCCTATTACTTTACCCTGTTTTTGTATGATCATTAAAGCTAGCTTGAATATTAGTAGAGGGGGGTTTTCAATTCTAATGCTTTGCTTCTGAGCACTCAAGAGGAAAGATAATGTGGTCTGAGTTCAGAATAACTGAATCTTCTCTATCTTTATTTTTAAAATACTGTCATCACAGAAATTGAGAGCTGGCACAGTTCATCCAAGGCAATATGCTTGTGTTTAAGTAATTTTAGTTTTGCTGAGTACAGTACATCAATTATTTCTTTAAATACCATTATAACTTTTAAAATATATTGATAAGATCTTAGGAGTTTCCTAGCAGACCACTCTTCAGCTTTTATTAAGTCTCTTATCTTTTTTTAAAGAGTTGAAAATACTGTGTTTCTAAGTAGAAGTTGTAAATAACCTGTCTTTTTTCTGTGGTACTTATTTTGATGTGATATTTATTTACCAAATGTATTAGTAAAGTGTCTTGAATTCTTTAATTTCATTACTTCTGTAAAACAAAGTCCAGGTACAGATGTTCTCAAAAGAGATGCTTCAGGTGACAATTCTATTACAAGCTGTTATTAATATTTTAAGTGATCTCCTTCCCCTATTATGATGACATAAAAGGAACAAATTCTGTGATACTTTGCAAAAAAAAGAGAAACACTGAGCATGTGTACACTAAATTGCAGAATTCACGTCTAATAATAAACAGACACAAAAAGAAGAATTTCCTGTGAACCNTTATCTTTTTTCATTGTTTTTAAAGTCTAGAACATTCATCTTGATGCAACATTTTTGTGGCAATTGATCTTTTTTCTTCTCTGGTGGCCTTCTCTTTGCTTACAATGTGATGTTAAAATTAAGAAAGTCTTGCAGTCTACCAAAAAAAAGACCCCCAAGTTAGTGCTGCTTGTGTGAAATTCAGACTTGGCAGAATGAGTTTTGCAGTCAGAACTGCAGCTTTTCTGAGTGTGGAGTGAGATTACATAACTGTTGTTTTTGCCACCGTGTTTATAGCTCTGTTTTCCCATTTTAGTAAGAACAGCTTTACTAGCCATCATTGGATTTATGCCAACCAAAGGTGAAGGAGCAATAGGATCTCTAGATTACACACCAGAAGAAAGGAGAGCTCTTGCAAAGAAGTAAGTGCTAAGTTTGTTACTCTAGGTACATATATATTCACTCACTTTTAGGGTAATGCATTGAGTAGAAAATAAGCTACTTCAGTCTATTCTCTTGCATTTATTCCAAATGTAAAACCAGTTTGATGCCTTGTATATGTAGTCGCTTTTTTCCCTGAATATTGTGCAAACTTGGAACTTGCAGTCAAACAAAATATTTTGAGAAGGCTTTGTTCCTTCCAGCATTGTGTGGTCATTAAACTAGAGGTTTGTCTGAAATTCAGACTTGGAGATGTAACTAACATTGTGATACAGTACCAATTGCAGCATGGAGAGAAAGTGGGTATGATGGAATTGATAGTAAGTGGGGGAGGAAACAACCAAGATAATGATGTATCGTCTTTAAGTAAATTTTAATGAAATTATGACAAAATTGTGAAGCAACTTCTTCTAGGATCTTTAGGAAATTAAGTTAAGATTAGATTTGTGACTATGATGAAATTATTAGGTTAGTGGACAAAGGGAAGGCAGTGGGTGTTGTTTATAGGGACTTTAGCAAGGCTTTTGGTGTCCTTTCCCTTATCTTCAGTCATGAAGTACAGCCTAGATAGGTGGGGACAGTAAGGTGGATTAAGAACTGGCTGAGCTGCCTGGCTCGAAGGTTTGTGATAAGCAACACAAAATCCAACTGCAGGCTTGTCACTATTGGTGTATTCCTGGTGTCAGTACTGGGGCCAGTGCTATTCGGTGTCATTAATGGCCTGGATGCTGGGACAGGGTGCACCCTCAGCAAGTTTGCAGGTGATACAAAACTGGGAGGAGTGGCTGATATACCAGAAGTTTGCTCTGCCATCCAGAGGAGCCTCAATGGGCTGGAAGAATAACACTAGCTGAGTAGCTGGAAGGGAGCTTGGAAGGGAAGGTTCTGGTAGTCACCAAGCTGATCATGAGGCAGCAGTGTGCCCTTGCAGCAAAGAAGGCTGATGGTGTCCTGGGTTGCATGAGGAGAAGCATTGCCAGCAGGTCAAGGGGAATGGTTCTACTTCAGTACTCAGCACTGGTGAGACATCAGAAGTTATGGGTTCGGATCGAGGCTGTGACCAGGTCAGGATACAGGAAAGATAAGGATGTCCTGGAGCAAATTCAGTGCAGTGCCACAAAGGTGATTGAGGGGCAGGAACATATTTCATACATGTAGATAGTAAAAGAGGAGGGAGTGTTCAGCCTGGAGAAGAGAAGGTTCAGCAGATCATATCCATGTGTACTAGTATCTGAAAGGAAGTTGTAAAGGTAGAGCCAGACTCTTCTCAGTGGCATTCAGTAACAGGAGTGAGTCAGTGGAGTAGGTTGGTCTTGATCCTGGGCTGTCAAGGCTCTGTGGTTCCTCACTGGCCTGGAGAGCTGCCTACAGTGTGCCCTATAGACAGATGATGTGTGCAGTTGAGGGAAGGTAATGTTCTAGAAACTGAAATTCCTGGATTGGAGGTGCAAGCTCCTGGGTCCAATATAACATTTGTAATAATAGCAGGTGTAAGTATTTTAATAGTAAGAAATCATTAATAAAGTATAAATAATAGTGATATGTAAGTCAGTTGTTTATACTTTCCTAAATGATGTGAGAGAAGTTCTGTTAGTAATACAGCTAATTCTCAACATATTTTCTCAAGACAGTGTGATTTGAGGCAGCAGGAAGTACTTCTAAGCTGCTGACCTTGCCACCACTTGTCTTTCTATGGATTGTTCTGCAAGTAGTTTGTTTAAACAAGCACACAGGAACACTGAGAACGTGCTATTCTGAGCTATGTTATTTGTGGGCAGGTCACAAGACTTCTGTTGTGAAATGTGTGGCACATCTATGAAGACAGCCCTCTTACCACTGACATCTGGAAGTGTGTCAAGCCAGGCGGACAAGGAGGCTAAAGAACTTGCCAGACAGATTAGCTTCAAGGTGAAGTCAATGTTTAAACTTTTATCTCTCTTGTATAGAATTAGAAAAAAAAATACTGAGGAAAAACTTGTAAATCACAGAAACATTCATAACTTCAGAAATCCTTCATCAATTGCTTTGTGGAAGCCCGTTTTCTCAGTATAGTCTGAAAGAAAAAAATGACTGGATGTCTTGAAATTTTCCACTTAATAAGTTCTGCATCTCAAGCATTGATTGATTAGTTTTAATTTTAGTGGTGACCACTGTGGTAAAAACTGCCTATATTGCTTTTACTTCCACATTTTCAGACACTAATAACTTGATTAAATTTTCCAGAATTAGTCTTATCATAAAACTATTAAGAAAGTTTGGGCAAAGCTAACCTAAATTTTTTACCTTTGTGATTTTTTTTTTCCTTTTGGTTTATGGAAGGAATAAAACATATTACTACTGAAAAATGGTTGCAAATTCTTTTGAACTACTCTGCTACTATCTGAAGATACTGAAAGTTGAACTGTGGTATGGAAGTTGCTGTGACCGAAAAATGTGTTCTCTAGCTTGAGTTTCAGTGAAAGCAAGGTTTGTTTAGACAAGTACATTCCTTAGAGAATTGCATGTCTTGCATGCACAGTGTTGTTTTTCACTGGGTTTTTCACTAAACTCTTAAATCAGCCAAAGAAGACTGTGCATGAGGGCAGGGAACTACAGTTACATTATGACAGTGTGGCATTAGTGCAGAACACATCCTCACTTAGGTCAGGGCTGCCAGTATGTCCCCTTTTATCACCCATTTCTTCTAATACTGTCCTGAAGGCTACTTTTACTTTTTTTTTGTGTGCCATGAAAGTAAAGATTGTCTGCTTCTGAGCATTCCTGCCAGTTTTGCACGACGTGCATATTCCTGTGCCGTGACGCTTATGATAAAACCATCTCCAAATATTTTACAAAGATGAGAGATACAGGGAGAGAGTTTTAAAGCTGAGCTACTTGGAGAAACAATGGACTCCTTTTCCTGGCTTTTTTGCAATATAAGGGTTTAAAAGTGTAGAATTGATTTTTACTTAAGAACTGCTAATCTTCATCAAAGAAATTCTAGAAATATCAGAGTTTGTTTTTTGTTTGGGTTTCTTTTGTGAGAAAGAAGTCATAACTTACATTTCATGCCTTTTTCAGTTTTAAAATTAAAGACTTAGTGACATCAGTCTTTAAAGAATATTGGTGCTTTCTGTGTATCTGTATGCTTGACACTACCTCCTAAGAACAAGCACTTGTTAGGGAAAAAATGAACAAAAGTCTTAGGTTTCTACAACCTTTTACCATCCATTGTGGGTTTGATTTTTTTAATAAGGTAAATCAGTTCTGTCCTCTGGTTGCATCTTCTTTCCCTTTTCAAATCAAGTTTTAGGGGTTGGGATTTAAGCTTCCTGCTTCTCTGCTTTGCTTGACTTTCTTATCTGTTTGATGTTAGGCTGAGGTGTTCAATTGATGTGTTTGTAATAAACTAATAGTATGAATTACTAGCAGGAAGTACGGAAGTTTTTAATCATTTGGATACATTTAATGTCAATTTATGGGGTAAGATTTAACATCAGATTGCTGATTGAGTGTATAATTTGAGAGTCTCTCTACTAGCAAACATACTAGCAACCTCTGCATTAGCTTCATCCATAAATAAGAGATTTCCTAACTGTGTAGATGATCTCAGGGTTATTGTGTTTCTTACCAGCTTTAAACAAGTTGGTAACTTTAAAAAAAGCCCTGTGCGGTATTGAGATAGGAATATGAAATTCAGGAGGGGAAAAAACGCCTGTGAGCCTTGCTTCTGTGAGCATCCACCTTTGTTCCTTTCTGTTTTAATAGTAAATTATATTTTTTATCAGTTTTATATTGACTTCCAAATTGTTTTCTGCATTTTAGGTGTTCTGTAACAGAAAGTCCATTTTGCTTAAAAAATGGAAAAAGAAATTACTAATAGCATATGTATCACAGTAAAACAGTATGGTTTACCTTCATGATACCATCAGGAGGCATACTTTGCAGAAAAATTAATCCTCTGCTCACCCTCATTATTATGTTTAAATATGTTGGTCATCTTTTGAGTATTAGTCTGATTTCAGTCTAGTACTAGACATAGTATTTTCATAAACTAAAGTAAATCAAATGCACATTTCATTGTGCTTTACAGAGATTAAAAGAAAAGATTAAATAAGCTCATCTTGGAAAAAGCAAGAATATGAAAATCAGTACTCACAGGTTCCAGGGAACTTATGATTGGATATAAGAAAGAAAGATTCACCCTGAGTGTTGTCAAATGCTGGAGCAGATTACCCAGAGAGGCTGTGGAATCCCCAGCTTTGGAGATGCTCAAAACTTGTCTGGACATGACTCTAGAGACAGATGGACCAAGGCACATCTAGAGGTCCATTCCAATCTAAATTTTTCATAATTCTATGCTGCTTTGTTGATGATCCATATTTGATTCATAACTTTTCCTGTCTAATATTAGAGTTCATAAGAGTCAAGTGCAAAGGGAAAGCAGTGTTGTCAGATTCTAAGTTTTCAAATGTTAAATTCATCCTCAGATTGTTTCAGTTCCGCATTTTTTGGATTCTTTTGAGGTAATGCACATCAAGAAACAGAACTTAATTTCCTTACACTAAACAGTATCACGAAAGAATATTATACTGTGATCTTATCAGTTTGTTATCACTATAACTGGTTGTTTTCTAATACACTGTTTGTATTTCTTGCTACTACTACCACCACTACTTATGTCTGCATTTGAAGACAGTTACTAGGTTTGAAGTTGTCATCTTTGTAATAAATTGGGATCTAGACACATGACTTGGGAGGTGACTTGCTTACTGATAAAAATTGATC
>VZTR01023056.1:97529-135534 GCA_013400775.1 Chaetops frenatus | reverse complement strand
GTTTTTGGGTTTTTTTTTTTTTTTTTTTTTTTTTTTTTTTTTTGCTTTTTTTGTTTGGTTTATTTTTTTGTTTGTTTGGTTTTTATTTTGTTTTGGTTTGGGGTTTTTTTTGGTTGGTTGGTCGATTTTTTTCTTTGTTCTTTTTGGGGGTTTTTCAATGTGTTCTTTTTTTTTTTTTTTTTAACCTAAAATCAATATTTTGGGCCCAGAGACCTACTTATAATAACTTTATTGTAAAAGTCCCTGGTAAAATTCATGAATACTGTGAAAAGGCATAAACAAGCTGTAGACCTACAATTGTTAGGGTTTTGAGAAGTTTCATCTGTGACTGTTTAAATGCTGAAGTAGAAGAAAGCAGTGAGTGGAATAATTTTGTCCTTGTTTTGTTCAGCATATTTATTTCAAAGACAAGGAAATTTAGCTAGCTTTCATTTTGTTGCTGTCAAACATGATAACACTGACTTAAGTGAGATTCTCACCCTGTTTCTCAGCAAGTATTTATCAAGCTACCTTTAGCTTTCCTGAATTTTGTCAGTTATAGTATATATTACTGTTTTGCAACATTAAAGTAGCTATGACAACTTCTAAAATAAGAAAAGCCCATTTTGTGTCTAAGGGGGATGTGTAAATTTATAAAACCCCCAAAATCTGAGTCTTTTAGCGTTTCTCTGTATTGTTGATGGTCTTGTTTGCAGGTATATGGGAACAAAGGTGAAAAATTAATTTTTGTAAGAAGTCCAGACAAAAGTATGTATTTGTTCAGCAGTTAGACTTTCTGCTGCAGACCAGTTTGATGTCAATATATCAATTAATGTCTTTTTGCCCAATTTGTCTATTTCATTAGAAAATAAAAAAAAAGCAAAAATCAATACAAAGATTCCCCCCAAAAACCCACACCAAAACCCTAAACAACATTTTAGATCCTGTAGCCTTTAAAATAAAAGTACTGTGTTCCTTGTTGGTGTGGTGCTTAAATTCCTGTTCAAGTTCTGCAAACGTGGGCTCACAGAAGAGAGGTCTCAAAGAGGTCTGACCCACAAGACAGTTCTGCTGGGTTTTGAGTCGCTTGCTCCTCTGGAGGCTTTGTCTGAATGTGCTTTTCTTTTCCTGCAGAATCCCTGCTGTGCCAAGCAGGCTTCTGCCCTCGTATGAGTACTGCACACTGGCTGTTGTTAGCGCAGCTTGGTGCTCCGCAGAGGCCAGATCAGCATTGCCCTGTGATCAGGCTGTGAGGAAATAAGCCTGGAATGGATTGTGGAAACAGCTTCTTCCTTGTGATTAAAGAAATATTTGCTTTATATCTTTTAACTTTAGTTTTAATCTTCTTTAATAAAAGTTAAAATGCCTAATTGTGCAGATACCTATTTGAAAAAAAATACATTAATGGTGACTTGGTTTATGTAAAGGCAATTGTGTGTATAGGTTGGGAGTTACTGTTTTAATTTTCCTTTGAAGTTAACAGTAAACAAAACCAGCTTTTTTCAGAGGAAGTAGCTCATATTCTGTCTTCAACAACATGAAGAGCCAGACAGAAAATAAAACCTCAACTGCCCTATATCCATTAAAATACATACATTTTACAGTGATACGTCTGAAATGTGGCACAGGCAGTTACTAGTTGAAAAAGATGCCATACAGAGGATAAAAAAAACGTAGAAAGCCTAATGAAAAGGGACAGCCTGGTTTTACAGTCTAGCAGGAGGATAGCACTGAGATTAGGGGATTGAGCAAAAAGCCGGCGTGCAGAATTGCGGGTTTTTATATAATGGCTTTAGTAAGTATCCTTTAGGACCCAGTGGAAATGCTCAGTGAGGCAAACTTGGTGAGTAATGGCCAATCATTAAGCGGTGATGGGGGAAGAGCTCCGAGCGCGAAGCCCCTGAAAGCCTGTGGAGCGCATCACGCCGGGAACGCAGCGTTTCTGCCGCTGATCGCCGACCTACGCGCCACGCAGGAATTAGAGTTGGTTCAATGTTTAAGCCCGGGGGGACTTGTACTGCAGGAGGTCACTGGAGTGCAGAGTGCCCAGCTTCCATTTCCAGCAAGATGCCTTACTTCACAAAACTCCTTTTATTAATCTTCTGCTTAGTTCTTCTTGTGGAAAGCAGAAAGCACAGGAGGAGGAGGTGGATGAACCATCTGGATGTGCAGAGGGCAAGGTAAGGGTTCCTGAACGATCTATGTATCTTTTCCTGGAGTATTACAAATGCCTTACTACAGGGACGTAAAAACCTACTTTGTTAATGTCTGTTTGTATGGTGTGTGCAAACAGGTTTATAGGTAATGTTTTTATAACAGTCTCTGGGAGTATAATCAGTTTTATCTGCAAGTCTGCAGTATCTTCTATTGCTAACCTTGATTAACTGTGCATGAGGCAGGTTTTGCAAAGAAGTTGATTACTTAAGCATGGGTTGTGGTAAAGTTATTCTTAGCCATACATGCAAGTTACTGAGAGAATTCAAAGGAGTTGCAGTTAATAGAGATTTTCAGATGTGCATACTGTTTAATGTTTCAGTACTGTTTCAGGGGCAGGTTATTTACCTGCTCGCTGGGTTGTCTTTGTTACTTTTGTGTTCACTTGGACTTGTCCATTATGCTCTGACAATTTGAGATGAGGGTGTTGGTTAGCATTGTGGTAATTAATAACAAACCCTGGAAGTTACCCAGGGATTGTAAAATTAAAAACACGTTTTGAAGAAATACATTGAAGCTTTAAAAAAATGTATTTTAAAGTTAAGTGACTGCACAAGAATGAGTTAAATGTCTTAGTAAAGTTTATTAGATTTACCGCTGCTGAGATTTGTCCAGAGGTTTACATTAGAAAAGATAATCTTTCAAACCTGCCAGACAGTCCAAAGTATGTTATCCTTTTTTGTGGTTATGTCATCCAGTGGCAATTATATCTTACAAGACTATTCATTGTTTGAAGGGCTCAAAAATAAAATTGTGTTAATCCATCTTATTAAATGGTTTCACTGTGGTGGTAAACTTTAAAATTTTCATTTATTTTTGTGGACTTCTTGGTTTATCACTCAACACTTTAGGGGGCATTTTTACTTGAATGTTTTGAAAATAAATGTGACGTAATTGGAAGCAAAGAAAACATAATATGCTGTCTGATTTACACTGCTTATTGAAAAAAATACAGTGGCATATGCTTTTAGTGACGTAAATGTAAAAAAGCTGAAACAGCCAGGGCCTGATCCTGAAATCCTAAAGTCAACTGAACTTTTACCACTGATGTTCACAGAACCTCAATTATTGAATGAGATCTTGCGATCTTTCATTGAACTCTGAAAATACTCCAAAGTCTATATTCTGAGGAATGTGGGAGATTGAACAGTAGCACTTCCTTGCAAACCTTTCTGTGTAGTAGGGATCATGTACTTCGAAGTAACAAAATAGTGTAAATCCTTCTTTAAATATCAATTTGCCTGGAAGTAGAGGTGTTCCTTGGATTAAAAGTTTTGTACTTTATTTGAACATGGAGCAAATAATTTACAGTTTCTACAGGGCCAATGTTTTCATGAACTGTAACAAAGTGGCAGTCAAAGCCCTGCTAAAATTATTTTTGTAAATATACTGTAAAGAATAAAAATACTATTTCGTTTTCTGTGGTGTAGCGATTTTAATGAACAATCTTCTGTCTAGGTAGGATCTGAGGAACTATATGCCATATATATGTATACACACACACACACACACACACACACAATTCCTATGCAATGTAGTTATTTAAAATTTTGTAGAATCAGGTTTGGGGATTGTCAAATGTGAATGACATATTAAATACAGGCAATTCTGCAATGTTGCAACAAAAAGAAGTGTATGGAGCAGTGTCATTAATATTTTAATCTGCAGTTACATAGCAAAAATTTAGGTGTCCTTAAACCAACAATGAATAGTGGACTATTCTAGTAAAAGGAAACTAAGACTAGTTCCTAGGCTGGTTTCCTAATGATGTAAGAGAAATTGAAAGAACTATCTTTTAAATAACTTAATTGCATTTTCTGTTTAGTATTTCTCTTGCTGACTTACCTTAAGAAATAGAGTAAATTTTACAGTAAACTTTTCTTATTCAAGAAAATGTATTCCTATGTTTGGAATATACATGTGGTAAGTTTCAAATCAGGCTGATCTAAAGATCTCTATATGGACTTCAAGAAGATAGCTTGGGTTGTGCAGGTGCAGAACACCTTCAGTGCTGTAGTTTCTTGTTTGGACGATGAAGTTCCTTCCCCACAGAGTTCTGGGGGCTTGGGGTGGCTGGTTCTGCAGTTCTGGGACAGCTCTCTGCCACTGTTCTGCAGAGAAGTTGTTGAGCCTATGTGGGAAAGGAACATGGGGAAAGTCAGGTTAGGAAGCCAAATTACGAAATGCCAGGTTAAGGGTTGCCTGTGCATCGTTAATTACACCCTGTGGTTTGTGTTAATACATTGTAACACATTATTGTTTTCGATGAGCGGTGCCTCGCTCAGCGTGCTGAACGGATAATCCTTGCTTGATAGGAAACTACCTTGAATTTACTTTTCTCTTACTCCTGCATCCCTCCTCACTGATAGCACATCTCTCCTCCTTCAGATTGAGGTATAACATAAAGAAACAAGTGCCTGTGTGCATCACTGCCCTGACTGTTGCCTGACACTGCTTCATGTTACGCTCTGCAAAACCCAGGCTTTGTGTAGGAAATTGGTGTGTGCTTGTCGAGTAGCAGCTCCTGGCTTTCTACTTAGTAGTTTTTCACATTTTCCATGGTGTACAGTCTCTGCCACTCGTATTGAGAAAATTTTTGAAGGATATCAATGATACTTTTTTGTATGAAGTTGAGGGTGTTCTTGCTGATGTGCAAGATGTACAAATGGTGCATGAAACCAAGGGCACTAGAACTGTAACAGCGTTGTTGGTTAAAAAATTTTGCATTTAATTTTGTTTGGAGAATTCAAGTGATGAATGAATTGCAAAGTCAAGCCTTTTGTTGGAGTCGCCTGGGTCACTGCTGGGCAGGGCATGTTTGCCCCAGCCTTACCTGCACACCACGGAATAAATTTACACAGAGGAAGAAGAGACTGGTGCTGAAGGAAACAATGTAAATGTGGAAAGGTGCAAGCACGTGTGTCAGATGGTCTGTGCTGCAGTGTTCCTAGCTGGGATTTTCCAGAGAGCTCTGTACACAGTTTAGGCTTGTGCTGCCAGGCAGGTCAGACTTGCTGTGGGTAGTACTGGCTGTACAGTGTGTGTAGCTGTGCTTGGATCTTCCTCAGAGCACCAGCCTTACCCCAAGTGCCAAGCAAGTGCTGCTGGAATGTCCAACACTGAGTTTTTGAAACAGTTTTGGATACCCTTCAGAAGCTCAGCAGTGCCTGCCTCTCAGAAATGGTAAATGAATGCTGGCAATCCTCCTAGATTATCCGGCCAGAGTCCATAAGACAAAAAGAAAACCTGAGAAATAGTGGTTTTGTTAATGTTTACAGCTCTATAAAAATTGCTGATAATGCTTCTGGTACCATTTATTGCTCTGCATAAATTGAGAATTGAGGAGACATTTACCATCTCAGTTGTGAATGCTGTTTCCAGCAACCTGTGCCCAGCCGACTCTGAGTCTGCCTGTTCCCCTCTCCTACCAGCTGTGCAAAACCTCGTGCTTCAACAGCAGAAAAACTGCCTTTGAAATAGAAGTGGCTTTGGGCTGTTCTTAGCCAAAAACTTCCTGCCGAGGTTTTTGGAAGTGGTCAGTGGTAAGTGGTTTGGAGTATCTCACTAGAGATGCCATTTTCAGGGCATGCTACATGCCAGGCTTAGGTTGGGACCCAGAAGCAGAAGGCGACCACCAGGACACAGCAGCACAAGGCTCAGCACATAAACTGTTTTACAAAGAGCATTCCACTGGAGCAAGCAGACTGGTGATCCCTGCCCAAACTGCTGCTGCTGGCAGCAAGCTCCCTCCATTGCCTTGTGGAGCAGCACTTTTTTCCTGTTTTTCAGCTGGATATTGCAGGCATGTCCTCTAGCCTGTGGTACCTCCCAGCCCTTACAGATTCTCTTTGCTCTATGGTGGTTTCTCAAAAAATTTGGAGTTTGTAAGTGGTTCAGTGATTGAAATGTGATAGGCCGTTTTTTACAGGTGTATGGCTAGCCTGGAGCTCAAGTCCAGGGCACTGCTGAACCTCTGGTGCAGAGTTTGATGTCTCCTGAGGCTTCTTCCCCAACACTGCAGCATCAGCCAGGGCCAAAGAGCAATGTGAAACAAAAGCAGGGAGAGAACATGTATGACGGCAGTGATTGGGCACACCCTTTGTGTCCATCCTTTTCCAGAGTCAGATTTAGTTTTTCTAGAAACCTGGCAAGGAAAGTCGCTTTCCTTCCCTTCCTGCTCCCAGCATAAGCCCACAGATGAGTAAGTGTGAAGCATGTAATATCCAGAGGTAGGGCAACAGAGTACTTCTCCCCCTGAGGCTCTGGAAGCAATAGAGACTGATGTGGCCACTCAACCCAAGACAGACCTCTCTTGTGGAGATGCCAGGCCTACCTGGGCAGCTGGGGCTCCTAAAGCACTTGAATTGGTGTCCCTGACAGGCATTGGAAAGAGACTTCGCCAAAATCAAGGATCTTGATGTTCCCAGTTTGTCAGAAATTTCTCAATCATTTCTGATCCCATATGATCCATGCATATTAAGATTAAAGATACAGTCATAGCACAGTGGAGATAATAAATTTGGAATTGTCATCTGGGAGTGAACTAACTGTTATGACAGTCATAAACTGTTCTTGTACCTTCTGTTTAATTTAGCTTCTAGGGCTTTGTGCTGCAGCAGTCACGTGCTTTGGTGGTTAGAAAAACAGGAGGTCTTGTACCTTGCTTGGTGCTGGATTTACATTGTGTGCATCTCCTCCAGCTTGTTGTGGCTGCTACACAACGTAAATGATGCCTTCACCTAAGGCATTTTGGGATTTTTTTTCCCCCAGAGAATATACTGAAGAGTGGTAAGATTTTCACTGAAACTTTAGAAATACTTCTCTACATCCCAATATGTAATAGCAATCAAGGCCCCATGACCATGAGGTACCATCTTGTGACCAAAATCCATCCTGAATTCTCCAGGGGAAGGTACAGAAACCTGCTGGATTCCGGCTGCCAACAGCTGCATCATGCTCGGATGGAGACCACATTTCCTTTCAGGCTCACCACGTAACCATTGCCTTGTGCCGTTCAGCACAATGACTGTTTGAATGTTTTTTATCTTGGTCTGGAAAGGTCTGAATGTCTGCATAGATGCCTGCTCTTTTCTGTGAACTGCTGAGCTGTTATCTGTAATTTCTCATTCCATCAAAAAATTATTTTCTTTGATATATTTGGCAATAGAAAAAGCATCTATTTTATGCAGTTGAGACAATTCTGAGTAAAAGTAACTGGAAAGGAAAATATATTAAAAAAAATTAGGGCAATAATAGAGTAACCTTTACAGAAGATCAATGAGCTATCTGTTGCGTTCTCTCCTCTTTAAACAGAAACAATTTTCCCAGAAGTTAGATTTATCAAATTCATGCCCTTTGAATGAAATATAAACAGTAATAAAATTATATATGAAAAATGTGGCAAAAAACCACAAAGGGAGATGGGTGTATTTAAATGAATAGTGGTGAATAGCAGAGACTGCATTAAGCTGAAAAAAACTCTGACAAATCTATAATCAGAAATGCTAAAGACCATAAGTACATCAGGGAGGATTTATGAGATACTGGTGATCAGATTGCCAGTAAAGGCACCCTGTGGACAGCAGCATCCAGAACACCCTTCAGCTCCACAAGAGCACAGGCAGCTGGTGTCACCTTTGCTGCAGGTAATGAGATGCTCCCTGTGCCAAACAGCACTGGGGCTGGCATGGGGTACCTGCCAGGCTGGGGCAGAAGATACAGCACAGCTGATGTCAAACATTATTATAAAGAATTATTTTTTTTCAAACAAACTTGAAATTGGATTAAATAGACAAGAGTAGTAATAAATTTCAAAGGCTGTGTAGGCCCCCTGTCATTAAAAAATATCTCAATACAAAAACTTAGTAAATGGATTACATTGGTTAAAAAGGGACTGACAGAGCTCTTTCTATGAAATCTGAATTGGCTGTCATAATACCTGACGGATTGGGCATGAATTGATGATTAAATAATAGTTATTAAATGCAACCCCTGGCTCAGGATGTGCCTGAAAACCTCTTTTCTTCCTAAGACACTGTCCGTGTCCCCAGCCACTCCTCTGAAGCCTCTGCAGCCACAGACTGTTTTCGGCACCTCTCCTGTGTGCTCCTTTCTGTTTGATGATTTTAAAAGAATTGATCGAAATGTAGCATTTCAGTGAGGCTGAGCCATCGATTTACAAGATAATACTAGCAGTGTCTTCCATACAAACTCCTCACACAATGTGCAATCCACTGTTTTATTGGATTTTTAGTAGATTTTTTTTACCCCCTTCTTTGAGGAGAGAGACTTGATTGAACATTCACTGCTGCTTTGGCTTTTCCCTGAAAATTAAAATCCAGCAGACACAGGAAGATCCTTTTTCTGGACTTCCAGCTTTTTGGGCGCAGAGGCCGTGCTGTGGAGGGCAAAGTGGAGCACTTTGGCAGCAGCCCTAACTTTGTAGCGAAATAAGGCTTCCCCCCTGCAGCAAACAGTTAAAAGCTAAAGTTTTGCCTCCAACCATTCCCATTAATGCTGTGCTTGGTTTTACACCCTGACTTTTAGGTAACCATTAATGCAGCCTTGTCGGGAGGGCTCTTCCTCACAGCTGGCTCTTTCTCACAGCTGGCAGGGAGAAAAGCTGACATCCCAAGTGAAACAGGAGCCCAAAATAATGCGAGGGAGATCCAACATTTGCTATGTAGCACGTGCCCTGAGGTGCAAGGGGTTATATTCCTTCAAAACATCTATTTGATACAATTATTTTTAAATTCTGTTGCTTCCTTTTCTCCTCTTTATTATAAGGAAATGGGTTAGTGATGTTAGCAGCAGCTATCAACAGCCTTTAGGTTTCATAATTTCTTCCTTGAAATGAGTGCTCTGATGGGAAACCACAAAGGTTTATGCTCCCTTTGGCTTATACTTACTGTGCTTTATATTTTAATGAAGTTAAGCACATCTCTTTCCATACCCACACCTATGAGTGGGGATATTGCTTTGTAAGTTCTGAATTTTTGACCAAGACTCTAAGCCTAAGTAGTCTATATCTCCTCCTAGATTTTTTGTTCTTTAGTTTCAGTAATATTTCTTCCATACAGGAAAAGGAACTTGAACCCTTTTATATAAAGTTATTTCTATTTATCATAATTATTTTTAGTAAGTTACTGGAAACCAGCTAATTGCAGCAGTACTTCTAACTTCATCAGCTCCTATGTCCAGACCAAACAGATTGAGGAACCTTAATGGTCCAAATCTTCCATTCTGCATCATTGGAGAACAGCCAGGGATGCTGATCTGGACATTCTTCCAGAAGTGCATACAGTTTGTTTGTCTGCTGGTTAGTTATCCCCTTATGTGATTTTAGTGACTATCTTGCACTTTTCTCAGAGGTTTTTGTCATCCTGGTTCCACTGTTATCATATAATAATGTAGAATAAAAAGTTAGAATTTTGCCTACCTTAATGTTCAGCAAAGTGAAGGACTGAAGGCTTCTTTAGATAAAGCTCCTCCTGCTGTTGTGGGAAGGAATGGGTGATTTTGTCATTGCTGAAAACCAGAAGACCCTCTGTCCACACAAACTGCCAGCAGTGAATCAGTAAAGTTCATGGGGCAGTTTCCAAGTAATGTATGACATTGCGTGACTAACACTGAAAAGAGCTTTCTCATGACAATGCTGCCTTGGTACCTGGCCAAATCCTGGCCAGGTAACGTGGGGTAGCCAGCTGCTTCTCCTGCTTGCTCTGAGCTGTGGCATTTGCTGCATCCAGCTCCTCTGTGAGATGCTGTGCTTGCTGTGAGATCCTTGTACCTCCCTGGGAGCCAGGATGTCTGGGGCAGAGGAAGCACCATGTCCTCTGAGGGGGGCAGAGGCTGCAGGGCTGCCTGTGGGGCACAAAGGTCTGAGTTGATGCTGTGGAAAGGCAGTGCTGTGTCTGTGTTTTGGTGCTGCCAGTCTCCCTGCAGTCCCTGGGACTGTGCCTGCAAAGCTGCTATGCCTGTAGCTCTGAAATCAGGCTGGCAGTGGTGGCACTTGGGCACAGAGACATGGGAGCAACGCTATTGCTGTCTTTTGCAGTCACATCTTTAAGAAGAATCGCGACTTGACCAAAGCCTGGAAAGGAAAGACAGAGCAGCTTCTCAGAGTCGACGAGCACGACTTCACCATGCGGCCAGCCTTTGGAGGTGAGAATGAAATTGTTCTCTTGATTTCATGCTAACCTAATTAAGAACAATCTAATTACCCAATTAAAAATCTAATTAAAAAAAACCCAAGCAAACAAACAAACCTCTCCCCGCATGCATCATTATGAAGGGAAAGGACTTGGTGGCAACTCAGAGAGGCCTCATGCTCATTCTCATTGCCCTCTGTGCTCTGTACAGTTCCTACACTTGGTTACAGGAATGTTCTTGCCTGACCTTTCTAGACTCAGTACTGCTGAGATAAGAGCACACCTGAACAAAAACTGCTGGAATACCAGTATGGCAATCCCTCTTCTGATTAGATCAATAACCAAGCCCTTCCAGAGCTAAGGACACAGTTTTCTGTAGTTTTCACTGAATGACTAATGCTACATCCTTTGTCAGTTGGTGATCTAGGGTGAAGTGCTTGCTACCTCTCTCTGGCCAGTGGGACACACGAGTGTTGTGCCCTTTGCAGCTGGTCCATAGAACAGAACTTCTCAGACCTGCCTGTTCCTGTCGTGGCTGAAGAGATATTTCCTGCCCCTCAGTGCAGATGTGCCATTCTAAAAGCACAGGGCTGACCCCTGCTCACAATTTATATATATATTTTCAAACTCCAGGGTTCAAAACCTGTCATCACCAGTGTTTCCCGCCCCTGCAATGTTATTTACCAGCAAGTTGTAGTTCAGCCTAAACACTTGAGGTAACTTTTTGCTAATCAGTGATAAACTTGATCTGCTACTTCTAGGGTTGAAGAGCTTGCCTTACATTGCCCTCTGGGTGGAGCATAGGCAGATCTCCCAGGGCTGGTGTGAGCACACTGAGCCCTGGGTGCAGCTGGAGCTCAGGGGTGAGGGCTGGGAGCTGGCTCTGGAGGCACTGGGCTCCTTTATGAATCAGCTGTAAAAGTGTGAATTCACCAAAGTGCACATGCCTCCCTAAATCCCAGGTAAGCCTTCCCCTGCTATAAACTCAGAGGGTACCATCTTAGGTTTTCAGATACTTCTCTGTTTTTATTTTACTTTTTTTTTTTACAACCAGCCTCAATTTTTGGGGCCTGGCTATTGAATTCTGAGTGCCTGATATGGACAAACTGAAGGTGCTGATCTGTCCTCTGGACAAAAGACCTGCTGGTCTGATGGGTGGGATGATAGGGCTTCTCTGGGAGGATATTTGGACTCCTTACCTTGACTCAGTTGGAGACAGCTGGGGAGCCACGGTGATTTTTTAACTTTTTTCCTCCTAACAGGATGTATGTCAGGGCATCATGCCTGTTTTGGGGGAAAGCTGTGGAGTTTTGTTCTGTTATGCTGATGGTTTGAGGCCCAGTGGCACCACTGCACTGTATTTCTGGAAACAGATCTGAATTTAACTATTTTCATTAGTGTCACAGAGTCCTTGAAGAAGCCATTTGAGCACAGGTCACACCCAACAGACACACATAATTACACAGTCACTCTTCTAGTGTTAATGGAACAGCATTTTAAACTTTCTTTTGCCTTGTTTTCCCATGCTACATCCCATCACGGCATCAAGATTCTTCTAGAGGCAAAAACGGGAATAACATTTATAAAATTGAGAAATCTCCTAAGAGCCTTTGCTGAGAAGGTTCCTTTTTTTATAAAGGAAAAACATGACTTGTTTTAAAATTTTTGCTTAAAATCTCCTTAACTTGCAGAAATTCTTGGGACAAAGGTGTGGTGTTAACCAAGTTGTACTGAAATTGCACGCGATAAGGAGCAAAGCACGGAAACAGCTTTGTTGAGGCTCCAGGCTTGGAAAGCCTGACTCAGACTCATGGAGGCAGCAGGTGCTACAGGTTCTTGCTCAGCTGCAGAATTGCACGGTGTGTTTTTAGTGACAGATGATAAGCCTGATGGAAAAAAACACAAAGGAAAGGGAACAAATGATAAGAGGTGATCCTCTGTAATGTTATTCATCAGGAGTCACAGTGATTTGCTATACACCACGAGTCCTTCCAGCTTTTTGCTGTGGCAATGTCAGTCAAACTGATGTGGTCTGGCCTGTGGAGGATAAAAAGGCCTTTGTACTGTGGAAGTGGAGAAGAGGAGCCTGTGGGATACACGTGACTGTAAGTGGCCGCTGCCCTAAAACCCTCTTTGGTCTAATTGCAATTCCAGCTCTGTGGCACTGCATTGGGCCTGTGATGTTACCTTGCAGCTGGGAAAGGCACTTCACTTCTGGAAAATTTAAATAATACTATAAGTAAATGGTGAGTGGCATTAAGATTAAAAGAAACCCAGTACTATTGATGGTTCCCAGGTTTGGTGGGCCAGACTGCAACTTCACCTTAAGCAAAAAAGGGGATGGGGTATGAGCTGTTTTACGGTGGCCATGGTGACTCTTGCTGGTCTGCAGAGGACAGTCAGCAAGCTGCCAGCCCAACAGCTGTGGCCACTGGGCACAGCAGGCTGGGGTTATGCAAGGTGAAATGGGAAAAACCCCAATATTAGAGAAAGGTGAAGGGTTTTTCAAGATAAAGTGTCTTTGTAAAGAGCAAGTGAGCAAACAAATATTGTGTAAGTTGTGTTATTAACAGCCCAATAAGCATGGCTCTCTTGCCTGCTCTCAGCCCATTAGAGACAGGCAATTGGGTACAGAGGCAATGACAAAGTTTTTTTTGCTTTGCTGATGGTCAAAGAGCCTCCATAAGCTAAAAGAGACTGCAGGGTTTTTGACCCTTAGGGAGTTATCTCCGTATCAGTGACCTTGTTCTAGCTAGCAGATGTTCAGGTATTATTTACTATTATTAATATTTAAAGATTATGTAAATGTTTGTTTTGCTGCCTTCCTTAAACACCCATTTTAAGCATTTCATTTGTGACATCTCGTATTTTACAGGGAGCCTGTGAATAAGCAGCTTTAGTTGATACTTAAAATAGCTGTATCTTCTTTACTGAGGACCAGCCTAATGCTTTACTTTTATTATATTTGCTCATAGCCAAGTAGCCTAATGTCAGTTGGTCCTTGCTGCCCTTTCTAGGCAGTGCTTTTGCCAGGATGGATGAACAGTGGGGTGAATAAAGCATGAGAAGTTCACTCAGTGTTAGTATCAAGGGCTGGCATAGAACTTGCTTCTCTGCTGATGAGCAGCCATCTGTGAGATGCAGAGGGACGAAGCTCTGCAGTCATGAGGCAGGTGATGAGCATGTCCTGGTGCTGGCTGCCTGGAAGCTGCCCACACCTAAGAGGTCCCAATCAGACCTATATTCATTAAAAAGTAAATACACACACACACACACATAAAAATACACTGAAAGCTGTTTTGCATCTTGCAGACATGGGATCTCTTACGGATGTTTGCAGTCCCTCTGTGTGTGCATGAGATACTCATCAGTAAAGAAAACTCAAACTTGCTAATTTCCCATGTAGATATTTTTATCTCAGGGCTTTCATTTGCCTCCCTCCTTCAAAGGTAGATGAGAGAACTGTCTCAGAGAAACAACAAGCCTTTGAAAACACTGCCAAAGACAAAAATTAAACAGATGTCGCAAAGCTTTAGTCTCAGAGCTGGAGTGGAAAACTGACTCCAGGCATCTTCACGGTAGCACGCTCTCCCCTATCTTCCAAAGCCTGCTCCAGTGTTCAGCAATAAAAACCATGTTTTTGCTCAGTTTTGACTGGAAACTGACTCACCCTTTGAAGCTTTCATGCTGCTCACTGGTACCCACTGGTTTTTAGGTGCAGGGACATGCTGGCATACACAGGCTTTAATGTTGGGCTCCTTCTGAAGTCATTCCTGCACAGGACTTGTTGGAACCTCCACGATTCCCTGGGGAGGTTAGCCCAAGGCCAGACATCCCATTCAATTTGGGGCAGAGTTTGATACTCAAACTGGAGTTTTTGCCATATGAAACTAGCTACAAAGTCTTCTTCAGAACCCACCCAAAATGGAGACTTTTTGGGTGCATCTCTTCTCCTTGTACAACCACTGAATGCAGGTGTGAGGTGGTTCTTCTCCAAAGGTGTTTTTAACACCATCTGTTTTATGTACAGCACCTAGGCTGAATGGGTAATGGGTAATTCACTGAAGAGCAGGTCTTGATACAGAGCAATTTGCTGCAGGGGAAAGGGAAATAAGGGAGCTACTGATTGTCAGCACACCTGTTTGTGAGTCTGGCAAAGGAATAAAGATATGAAGCCACAAGCACCCTGACAGGCTGGTTCCTGAGTATCTTTTTAACATCATCATTTGAGTTGAGGCTAGAACACTGACATGTAGGAATTGACAGAAATAAGGTGTGGCTGATTCAGTTTCAGAAGGCAGCACCTTTACAGTGAGAAGGTGCAAGGGTTCTCCATCATGTTGCATGTAAATCCTATGCAGAAATTGTGGAGCCCCACACAATAATAGATATTGCCCAATAAGAGAGAGACAGCAGTGCTCTCCCTCCCATCAGCCTCAGTTTGTGCTTCAGGTCACTTAAATCCTCCCTTAACACACAAATATAACTATCTCCATCAAAAGGAAAATCTCCTATTTTCCATTTCAAGTTTTCATGTTGTCAAATTTACTAATGACAGTGCAAATGTCTTGAGTTTGCTTGGAAGCTGGCACTGTGCTGTGTCTGAGATGCAAGGGGAATTGTTTATTGGTGGGTTCATTTCTGTGTTGTAAATAGAACACAATAGAATAGTGACTTTTATGAAGTTTTAAGAGTCCAGAGTTTGTTTTCTGGTTTATGTGTCCTGTTGAATTAGAATTAGCCAGATATTGCTGCGGACAGTGATAGGGATAAAGGATGTTGACATATTTGCTGTTCCTGGAAGAAATGCTTCAGTTGAAGGCTATACAAGTTATTTCTAGACCTTGTACTGTAAATACTTGTTTAATTTGGATAATTCCATGAATTTGGCTGATACTTTTCAGAGACTCTAAAGTGGGATCTGAAAAACTCTGCTGGACCTCAGTCTTTGAGCAAAGCAGCACTGCTTCCTTTTGTCAGCCATATCCCCAGCTTTCACAAAGATCCATTTAGCTTCCTGCCCAGCAGTGAACATCCTAGAAAGGAGCCTAAGCTTTGAGATCTCTCCAGTGTTAAAGTGTTCAAGTCTTTTTTCTTCTTATAATTCTCTAGGATGATCCTTCTGTATTTCCTTTTTCTGAAGAAAAAGTGAATATTGATAGAATATGGTTTGTGGCAAAGAACTGCTGGTTGATGGGGGCTTTTTTGCATATAATGCTGTAATTGAAGTTAGTTGATCTGTCTATCAGTTCAGTTTCTCATATACCATCTCAGCTGTGCTTGTTCCTTCACATTCACATCCTCATCATACTCTGCTTCCTCTCAATACAGAAGTTTTTTTCTTTTTGCTCATTCCAAGTGGCATTTGATGAGGAATTTGGCAAAACACCCTGAACCTCTGTGGTTCAACTGTTGAGTTGCCAGGGGCACAGGATTATAAACCTAGCAGTTCCTAATTGACTCCATGGGTTAGTGAGACCAAAGATCTCCTGACATTTCTCTCTGAGTGGTCAACAGCGATTTAATTCAATGGTATGTGCTGTAGCCCACATGATCTTCAAGGAAACCCAGGGTTTGTTTCTGTGGTTTAAAGAGGTCATTTCTAGACAAGGCTTCTGTTTTCCTTCAGAAGCTACATGCACTTTCATTGTTGCTTGCATCAAGTGCTTCTGCAAAACTGCCACTCGCTTGAAGTTTTGTAGAGCGATGGGCCGAGTAAATATGCAATAATCATTATCCCTTATGCTCATTGCTGAGAGCAGGACTTGGTGATCATTTGATTCCTGTCCCTACCTCACAGGCAGCAACATCTGGACTGTCCCCACTGGCTCTACACTCACCCTTCTCTACTCAGTCCAGCTTCTTGTCTAAACCATCTTCAAAGGGTCTAGGTGACTCAACGTATCCTCATTCTCATTTGTGTGCTCTCTCAGCCCCAGGTGTTGAATGAGGAGCAGGGAGAAGGAAAAAACAGTGATTACTCCTGCTGATTGTAATATGAGTTTGTCCAAAAAAAGGCAGAGTAAATATTTCTGCTGATAAGTTGCTTTTACAGACTCATCTTTACATTTCTGTATTAAGCACTAAATATTTGAGTCCAATGTTCAAATAATTTCTCCCTTTCTCTATTACAATCACTTTTTTTATCATCCCCCAAATTTGTGATTAGCTGCAGAAAAGACACCTAATCCAGCCTTGGACCTCTTCCCTCAAGGGCTCTCCAGACCATCCACCTTAACATGGAACACCCTTTATTTTGGATTTAATAAAGCTTTATGTCAGCTCCAGACTGAACCTTAGGCTTTGTCCTTGCAGTGAGATAACTGCTGGTTATTGGGTATTTGATGCAGGAACATGAACAAAGAAAAGAACATGGACATAGTATTTTATCTTCAAGAACAGATAGGCAATGAGTAGGTGAGCAAGACAGATACAAACTTGGCAGTCTTCTGATGTTTATGGGTTTGGTTTTCAGTTGTTGTTGTTTTTTTGGGTTTTTTAAATCTGCGATTAGTGTTCAGAAAAGCATAGAAATTGCAGCAGTAAATAGACTTTGCGCGGGTGTTGATTTCCTGAATCAAGGCTAAATTAAGGATTCGTACACAGCCTCTCTCTTGCAGTCTGGGAGCTGTGGGGGCTGCCCAGCATGTGTTGGCACACAGCCCTCGGCTCCCACAAGGGAGATGAGGTGGGAAGTGCCGTGGCCAGCTGCTGCCATCCTCCTCTGGCACAGCCTGGCTGTGCTGTGAAGCCCTCCTGGCAGAGACCTCAATCCTCCTCCATCAGCACCCTGCCTGCCATGGCACGTCAGTGGGGGGCACAGCTGTGGTGTCCCCAGCTGGATGTGACAGGGGTAGTGTCAGTGACACACGCTGTCTCTGGTACCAGTCAGGGCAGTGCTGAGGGCAGCCTTGGGCCTGTGACTGTGTTGGCCTGTGCAACCTTTCTGAAGAGACTTCTCTGGGCATGGAGCTTCCCTGTAGCACTGGCCCAAGTTAAGTGTCACAGGCATGACCTCATTGAAGAGTTATTAGGTACTTTAAGGCATTAAGGAAAGAGATAAGCATTTGAATTATTGCCCAAGCTCCTCTTGACTGCCATGTATGACTTCACAAGGTATCTGAGCAAAACAGGGCTGACTGACTACTGACTAACAGGGTACTGCCATCAGCAGATTTGTGCTGTTTCTCTGTTGATTGTCCTGCACATCAAAATGTCTCTTGTCACCACAGATACAGTGATTTTGCTACCTTGGTCGAGCTTGGTGTGCTCGTCTTAGTAGGCACTTAGCATCAGAATTTGGGAAAAGCTGCATGAGGGCCCCCTATGGGCATCTTGAGTCATCTGAGCAGATCCTGGCCCTTAATGAGCAGCAATCTACACTGAAATTTTGGTACCGGGTTTCTAGTAATAGAGGAGTGTGCATTAATTATGGGATGTTTTCTGCTTACTTACTCTTTGTGAATTCTCTGGTTGCTAATTTTAAAACTACTGTGGAAAACTAGCAATATCATCAGTGAGTAATATGAGTCAAAATGGTGATGGGCTCTTGAGAGAATAATGTGGCTTGCCTTGTTGGTAAAAAATGAGGAAACTCCAAGGAAGAGTTCTTTGCTTGCCATGTCTTCATCTCAGTCCCCTGTCCTTGGGGATAAATTTGTTCATAAAGGCCTAAAATTTAAGATGGGATGGCTCAGTTTTTAAAAATATGTGCAAATGTTTCATCCAAGCTCTGGATTAACTGACAGTGTCAACATTGCAGCATATGCCAAGGGCAAGATAATTCAATGTTTCAAAAGGGGCCTTACATGGTTATTCACTGACTCTTTCCCCAGCCCCCTCATGAAGAACCATTGACAGAATGTACAACATAAGCTCAGAAATGTTTGCATTTCACCTTAGAAGTGCTAATTAAATGCAGATGATATGAAAGAACATTCATTTACATATCTAAATCTCATTCTCTTTCAGGCCCTGCGATTCCTGTTGGGGTGGATGTACAAGTTGAAAGCTTGGACAGCATTTCTGAGGTTGACATGGTACGTAATCCTCTCCTAAGCCTCACTTACTTCTAGTCATAAAAAGACCTTCTGACTTGAAACCTTGAAATCATTAGTCAGATGAAAGTAATAGCAGCATCTCTGAAATTCAAAGAGGCTGATATTCAGAACCAAAGACTTGATCAAAGTCATTTCTCTACCTCCAGATAAACATTAAAAGTGTGAAGAGAAAAGGGACCTTGAATGAGAGAATAATAAGTGCTGTGAAAGACCTTTCACAACTAAAAATATAAGCAGCTGCATATGAGGGTTTGAAGCTATATGGTAAAATTCACATAAGCTGTGCTTGCTGCAGGAATTTTCTTCCTTAGGGAACCATTCAATTCACATGAGTGCTCACACATGCTTTACTGTTTGGTTTTGGGTTGTTTCATGGTGATTTTTTTTAATTGTAGGGAATAGAATAAAAACACTTGAAAGAGAAGTGGAAAGGGGAATATAGAGGAAAAGAGGAAGCTTCTGGGCTCCTTCCTCTTTCTGCCTTTTCCTCCCTGTTCTGGTGCACCTTTTGTGGTCTAGACAAAACATAAAGACAAAAGAAGAACTTTAAGTTGAGTGCTTTTTCTTATGGTGCAATTACATCTTCATCCCATTTTGGAGGGGTTGGTTTAGATGACCTTTAAAGGTCTTTCCAACCCAAACTATTCTGTGTTCTGTGATTAAAACCAGGCAGCTTGCCTGCCTGGATATTGAAAGAAAGGGTTTGGGGGTATGCACGCAGTGAGGTGTGTGGGAGGAAGCTGTCAGCACAGGAAATGGCTGCCAGGAGGAGAACTGGGGCTCTAATATATCAAGATAATGTCAGAGCAGCAAAGAGGCCTAATTAGTGCAGGTAAATAATTCACAGTGCTTTCTGTCAGAATTCAACAAAAATCTTGTCTGTCAGAAGTCTTTGAGGTCCGTTCTCTCCCTTGGCTGTTCATACTTCCTATTTTCCCAACTCATGACAAATACTTTCTACAGCAGTTGCTGACATGTATTTGGGGTGGAAGAATGTTCTCGCAGGTCAGTCTAAGTTATGTTGGTGTGTTTTTCAGACAGACTATCCCAGCATGGGGGTTTTCAGGGAGGAGAGTGGGCAGGAAGCTCTCTGCATGGTCAGGGGACCGGGGTTGGCTGTGCCTGCAGCAGGGTGCCCTCCTTGTCTTCCCATTGCAGGCAGGGCAGAGCTGCAGGCAGGGCTTGTTTCAAACTGCTCAGAAGTGGCTCTTAAGATCAGAGATCCTTGGCTGGGCAGTCCTTACCTATCACTACTTGAGCAGGCACCTGGTGCCCCAAGGAAGCACCAGACTGAAGCATCACCAGCCACAACGCACTGCAGCTGCAAGACTGTGCGTGACAATGAGAGCAGCCAGGGGCTGTTTAAAGCATGTGGGTTTGAAACTGGTGCCTGTCTGGTTGATGTGGGTGAGCTGCTACTATCGGCAGTAGCAGGGCATGCTCTTGAGGCTGCCTGGAGCATGGAACAAATGTGAAATGTGCTGCCAAAATTGAGGTACTTCTGTAGACTCATTGGCTGTGCCTCTGGCAGGTACTATCATTCTCCCAGTTTTTCCAAAGGAATTTCCTATTTTTGAGTGCTGAAATAAACCCCTTTTCTTGCTTGTAAATAGTGTGTATGCTGGTCAGAAAGGAACAAGTGATCAGCACCTTGCCTCTTTTGAATCATGCCATGAAAAAGCCTCCCTAAGTTGGACTTTATACTTAGAAGCTGTTGTTAGCTACCACTTTGGCTCCATGTTTGCAGCATTTGGTGCACTGTGTTGGCCATTGGAGAGAGAGAGGAGAGCTGGCCATTGCTGAGGCCACTGTACAGCCACTGTTGCCTGTTTGGAGAGAAAAAGGGGTTGAAGGTGAAAAATGAGAATCTCCTGTCTGGTAAGACAGGGAAAAGGGTGGTCTGGAAAGCAGTGGGCTTCTTCCTGTGCTGTGCCTCCAGACAGTCTCTTCCCCCTCTCTACAGTGGCTGTAAGCCATGCTGAGGGTGCCTGACTGATGGTCCCTCTTCCCCTGTGCTCTGATGATGGAGCTGCCCAGAGGCATTTTGCAACAGCAGTCTCAGGCTGCCTGGCTGTCCTGGTTTTGGCTGGGATAGAGCTAATTTTCTTCTTAGTAGCTGGTACAGTGTTGTGTTTTGGATTTAGTATGAGAATAATACTGATAACACAGTGTTTTGGTTGTGGCTCAGCAGTGCTTACCCTGAGTTAAGGACTTTTTAGTGTCTTATGCTCCATTAGTGAGGAGGGGCACAAGAAGCTGTGAGGGAACATGGCCAGGACAGCTGTCCTGAGCTGGCCAAAGGGATATTCCATACCACAGAACATCATGCCCAGTGCATAAACTGGGGTGAGTTGGCTGGGAGGGGCCAATCGCTGCTGGAGGATGTGCTGGGCATCTGTCAGCAACTGTACTGTCCATCACTTGTTTTTCTGGAGTCTTGCCCTTCTCCCTCTTTTTATCTTCCTTTTCATTACTCTTCTTATTACTATTTTCTTTATTTCAATTATTAAGTTGTTTTTATCTCAACCCAAATTCTTCTGAGTCTACTCCCCATCCCATCACCTGGAGGTGGGGGGAGGGAGGAGTGAGCAAGTGTCTGTGTTGTCCAGCTGCTGGCTGGAGTTAAACCATAAGAATGGTCCTCCTCTCCTGGAGCCCCATGACCCTCTATCCTATGGCCAGGCAATTGGTAACCCTGAATAGCTAAGCTCTTCTTTACTCCTTTTTTGACTTCTACTGCAACTTGCACTGACTGCTGAGAAAGCAGCAATTGTCCTTCTTCCTTGGTTTCCTTTTTTTCCCAGCACTAGTCAAACTGATGAGCTTGATGTCCAGCCCCTGGTGGTGACTCTTCTAACCAGGTTGTAACCTAAGCTCTGCCAGTGGCAGTAGTTGCTGAAAGTGTTTCTTTGGGACTATAGATGTAAGGGGAAGGTGGCCAGTGTCCAGTAGGGAATAGGAGCTGGCAGCATCCCTGGGATGAGCAATAAGGGAGCCTGGGATCAGTCTGATAAGGTGGGGACCTGCAGGTGGGTGAGAAGAAGTGTCCCCCAGGTCAGTCTCTGCCATGGTCAGAGATGTAGGTGTCTGACCAGCTCTGTACTGTGCAGGACAGCAAGGTGAGGACTGGCACTAGAGTCTTCTTTGACAAATTAATGAAAAATCTACTGGCAATGCAAGGCTGTTGTGAGATAGCCCTTTGAAACAGAGAGTCAGGGTAACTGATGGTTACTGTCACCAAACGGATTGGTTGTGGTTTGAGGAAGGGGTTGCCACATGGTTAAGGAGAAACCCTGGCCTGTGTTGCTGCCTGCTCAGGCTTGACAGCTGCAGCTCCCAGAGTCACTGGCTTAATTGGGAATATAAAGAAAAGAAGTGTATTTGATCTCCCAGAGTGAGAGTAGATTCAGCTTTAAAACCAGCAGCTGCCAGGTTGGGATCAACAAACAGATGTTTTCCTTTATGTGACTGAAGCTCCTGCCCCATTAAGAAGCCTAAAAGGGAACTTCATTTACACACTTATATGGTAGCAAACACTGATCCCTCACTTGGTTGCTGTTTGCAACCATTTACTCCTTTTAGAGATAAATTTGTTGGTGTTTAGCCTGACCATTAAGCTAACTTTCAGTTTTCCCCCTTGATCATCCTATTGCTATAATAGTCCTGTAAAATAATTTTGCCAGAATCGAAGAATCATTTCTGCAGGGTGTTGCTTATCTTGGGGCATATTTATATCCTGTTTGGGATTGAAAATTACTGGGTACTGTAATAAATTCATTAGTTGTTTTTGCTTTGTCCTGGCTGAAATTATTTTGTCAGGAAAACCTCTTCACTCAGGAAAGAATAAGGAGTTGAGAGTGGAGAGATTTCATCTGTCTGGTGGGAGTGAGTTTTCTTTCTGATGTGTCCTAGTTGTAGAGTGCAGCACTGACAGACCCCTCTCTTCCTTCTTTTGGTTCCCTTTTTTGCAGGATTTCACTATGACCTTGTACTTAAGGCACTATTGGAAGGATGAGCGTCTCTCGTTTCCCAGCACCAACAACAAGAGCATGACCTTTGATGGCAGGCTGGTGAAGAAGATCTGGGTCCCTGATGTCTTCTTCGTGCATTCCAAGAGGTCCTTCATTCATGACACCACCACAGACAACATCATGCTGCGAGTGTTTCCCGACGGGCACGTCCTCTACAGCATGAGGTAACGGAGCAGCCCTGCTGCCCCTGAGCATCCCCTGGGGCTTTGCTGCCAGCTTTGCTCTAGGCTTGACTTTGGTGATCGCCAGGATTGCTGCTACCAATCCTGCTGCTCCTGCTGCTGATGCAGAGTCCTGTTTCCAGAATGTCCAGTACAAAATGCGTTGCAGAAAACTCTGAGAAACCATGCTGTGGGCAGTAACAGGATAATCTCCTCCCAGGGGAAGTGTGCCCCCAACTCTCTGCAGTCAGTGAAGGGCTTAGTCAAGCAGAAATGTTCATCCCAGGGTCAGTGTGTGATTAAAGTGGAAGCTGCTGATACACCAGATGGTGACCTCTATAATTATCCTATTTTCCTTCTTGTTTGTCTAGAATTTTTTTTTTTTTTTTTTAGTTGTGGTGCTTTCCTGTTGATGTAAATATTTACGTTTATGGACGCTAAAATGGCAGTATTAAAGACATCCTATTTTTCTAGTAGATTTGTTGGCTGGAAGAATCCTGAGGGATGTCTGTCACGACCTGGAGGGTTATCCATCCTGCAGGTGTACATGGATCGTGACTGTGGGTTTGCAGGATTCTGTAATACACAAGAACATGGAGGCTTAATCCTCTAAACTTCTCTACCTTATTACAGATTATCAAAAATACCACAAAAATCACCACTAGCGAGTAAACTACCACAAAATCACCATTGGCAACTCTACCTGTGATTAATAAAGTGACTATATATACATATCACGCTATTGCAAACTACTACCAGCAATCAGTAATTTAGCATCCATCAATCATGTAGCAGCAGCCAGTAACTAACCAGGGTATTTACTGTTACAGGTTATTTTACACTGGTGGAGCAACCTTAGGACAGGTTACTTTTGTGGGTGCACAGTACTGGTATCAAGTGATACCACCATCAGGTGATCCAGATCATCCAAAGGATGGAAGGACAAACTGAAACAGCCTCCAAAGTGGGCTCAGAGGGGACCAGTGAGACCACAGAACCTCATTTCAGAGATGCTCTGAGTCATAGGGTGTGGGGTCAGCCAGATGTCCTTGCTGAGTGTCCAAGCTGGTAGGAAGTCCATGCACTGAGTTCAACCTTCTAAGGAACAGAAAAGTATGTGCAGCATGGAAAGTTCTCAGAGGAAGGCTTCATTTTGGGTAAAAATTATGTCCAGAGAAATAATAAAGTGTAGGATGCCACCACTTTGAACAGGCAATGGATTCTGGTAATTTCTGTTTTTCACCCATGATGGCCATTAGATAATCATGTTTTCTGTTCTCTTAGAGCTGTTTTTATTTTCAAGATTATTTCCTACCTTTTCGGACAACAAATTACCTTTAAAATTACCACAACTTTTTTTTTTTGGCAGTTATTGATGGTATTTCAGAATGTCTTCAGTTTCTAGGTACTCTATCTGCACATCAAAGAGGCCAGCTGTGCTTCTCAAGTATTTGTCTTGTTCCCAGACTGGCAGGTCTTTCTCTGTCTGTATTTTTCAGCAGATATAGTTTTTGCTCAGTAGTTTTTCCTTCTAGCCAGGCCACCTTTATAGCTGCTCACATCAGTGTCCCAGGAGATTTCATTTCCTTCAGAAGAATGAAAAAAGAGAAGCAGAGAAAAACACACTGCCAGAGGAGAAAAGCTCAAGAACCCAAACAAATGGTTATTTCCCCAGGACAGAAAACATGCTCTCAATGTACAGTGACCTTTCAAAATTTTGTAGCCAAGGATTTCTGTTCTAAGATCTTTCTTGAACTTATTTGCTTCAGCTATGGTAAAATGATTTTCAAAAACTTGGAGAGGTTTTCTATTAAGTTTACTTCTGTGATCTGTTGAGGAGGTGATGTGACTTTTTAATGTTACCCACAAGAAAGAAGTCTGTGAGTTAACCACAGCTGATTGCACAAGAATTAAATTGATAATCTGATATGTAAAACCCAAGGGGAAAAAAAATCTCTATAGCATTTGGGCCTAGTGGTGTTTAGGACACTCAGAACAATATCCAGATAAAAAACCATGGATGTACAGTGGTGCTGGAAATGTCCTCAGATATCTTGAAATGTCTGCATGGGATTGACACTGGGCTGAGGAACACTTCATTTGTGTTTTGGGCGTTGCGCCTTCAAAGCCACCTGGGCTCTGCACTCTAATTGAGGAATATCATATTGATGAGCTGACTTTCTGTTCTGCCCCTGACTAACAAACTGTTATTGACCACAACTGTTAGTGTGCCACAGTTCAGATAATGCCAAGGAAAGAAAATAACACATTTTAATGATACTGAGTTATACAATCTTAAATGCTACACACAGTTAGAGGAGGTCATTGTTGCAAGATACCTTCTGGAGCATATCTCCAAAAACATTCTTTAAATTTTACTCAAATGGCAAAATTTTGCTCTAGTTTGTAGTCAAAATGAACAGCATGTGCCTTTCAGGGGAGATGAGTGCGTAGGTCAGGGTAGGATTTGGATCACAATCCCTGGAACAGAGGAGAGGTCCTTTATTGACGTCTGCAATGAATCTAGAAAATGGTCACAGCCAACGTAAGTTGGCCTCTGAAATGATGAATCACAGCTCTTATGCCCCTCCTAAATCATGAGCCCCGCTGCAAAGCCGTCTGCAAAAGAAAGTTCACTGACCCATGGGAAAATTTCTTATGCAACCTTGTGCACAACTGGACTAGTTTAAAAACTGGAGCTGTGATTACTGCAGCTCTTTAGTTAAGACACAAACTTAACAGAAGCAAATCTCACTTGCTGAAAACCAGCTGCAGCCATTTTACAGCTCCTGCCCCAGAAATACACCCCTCAGATTAAAAGGCTTTATTGAGAGCTGTAGGAAACTGCTTTTTCCTTATTAATACATGCACTGAAGGAGTTCTGTGGCTTGCAATAAGGATGGTCATATTCCTCAGGCTCAGGTCATTCTAGGGGTGACTATGGAGGGAACTGAGCAAAGGGGAAAATGGGTAAACCTTAATCAAACCATACATAAGGGAATATTCAAATGTAAATGGTGAAGTTATTTTATATTGTAGTCTTGTAGGCAAATAGTTGGTTTTAAAAAAGTGGAAATATCTGTACTGACATTAGTATAACAGTAATGTCCAAGACAGTTCTTTAGTTCCTTGATAGATATTGAAATTACATTTGTCTTTGGAGTTTCTGTGTATAATCCACCTGGCTTGAATTTAGAGAACTGGTAGGCATTTTACTGTGGATTTTTTGCTAACATCATGCATAATTGCTGGCTTAAAAGCTGCAGAATAATTTTCTGTGATAACATTCTCTCTTGATTGCTCCTCATGGAAACCAGCTTTTCTCATTTTCAATTTCTAGGGTCACAGTGACAGCAATGTGCAACATGGACTTCAGCCACTTCCCCCTGGACTCTCAGACATGTTCTCTGGAGCTGGAAAGCTGTACGTTGTATCTTTGTTTCTAGCTAGATGTGCTCCATGGCTGCTGGAACAAGTTTCAGAACTCCATTTATTTTAGAGCCTGAAAAAACGGTTCATCAGAGTTACTAGGAATCCTTCTATTGACTCAGCAGTATTGTGTACCTAGCCCTTATGCTGCAAGACAGGAATTTGCAAGGAAAAGATCCTGTGCCATAACCATGATCCTGCAAACATTCTGATCTGGGCTCAGCTTCTTTGGGAAGGAATTGTTCTGTGGAGAAAGTAATGTGAACAGTAAGATTTTTTGTAGACTTTCTCCAGGGTATGGCAAGACTAACATCTAGTTTTGAGGTCCTCCCAGCTGTTTAACTGAATGTTCCTCTGCAAAACAACAGAATCAGAATCAGAGGATAATTTTCATTGACCTTAAGGTCAGCTGCTCCAATACCCTGCTGAGAGCAGGGAGTTCTTTATGATAGGTTCTTGGAGCTGTGTCCAGTTGGGTTTTGAGTGAGGTAATTCAGGCTCCACAACTTTTCTCTGCAACCTGCTCAAATATTTGACAGCCCTGATCCTGAAAATGTTTCCTTTTACCTGCTTGGGAACAATCCTTTGCTGAGACTTGCATCCCTTGCCTCTTGTTCTTTCAGTTTCCATTTTGTCAAAGTGTCTGGGAAAAGGCTGCTGCCACCTTCTCTGTGAGGGCCAGCAGGGCAGCTGCTGCACCCCACCATAGACTGCTCTTCTCCCAGCTGAACAAGCCCTGCTCTCACAGCCTCTTGTCTTAAGCCATGTACTCCAGTCTGTGACCATCTTGATAACCCTCTTCTCATCTCACCCTTTCCTGTTACTTAGTCCACAAATTCTGTAACTTTTTTTATTTACACTTTTAACATATTTCTGGGCTTTTTCTTCTCACCTGTCCCTTTTGCTTTTATCATCCTAAGATAGTCTGAAGTGTCCATGTTTCCTGCCTCCTCTTACTTAAGGTGTTCTACCCATGATTATTTCCTCTGCTATTATCTATTTTTGGTCTGTGATGTTCAGAAGAGTGCCATTCTAATTGTCATTTCAGTGTGGAGTAAAAAGGATTTTTTTCTTGAATCTTGACTCTGGATTTTTGTTGTTGTCACAGTATGTTGTATGACAAGATCTTTTGAACTCCCTTGCCATTGGCAAACTTACTTGTGGCATTAGTTCATACCAAAGACTGGATGCATTAACTTTTGTTGGACCTCTAAGCTAAAGTCACATCACAATGTATTTCTTCTTTCCCTAAGATGCTTACACTGATGAAGATCTGATGCTGTATTGGAAAAATGGGAATGAATCTCTGAAAACTGATGAAAAAATTTCTTTGTCTCAGTTTTTGATACAAAAATTCCATACCACATCAAGACTGGCTTTCTACAGTAGTACGGGTATTGACCTTTTCTGATTTCACACTATGGCTAAATCTAATGCTGTATTAACTGCTTGTGAGAGGGTTCTTGGGATAATGTCACTGAAGTGTGGTCTCCACTGTCTGTTTGAAAGCTCAGTTTCTTGTTTTACTAGCCTTAGAAATAAAAGAGCCAAAGAAAGGTCTTGTCTCTCTGTACCTGCTGCCCAGGCTGTTCTCATTGATTCTGGCTTTCCCCCTCTCTCAAAGGTTGGTACAATAGACTCTATATAAATTTCACTTTACGCCGACACATCTTCTTCTTCCTGCTCCAAACCTACTTTCCTGCCACTCTCATGGTCATGCTGTCCTGGGTGTCCTTCTGGATCGACCGACGAGCAGTTCCTGCCAGAGTCTCTTTGGGTGAGAACAACTGCAACAAACCATGGCTGTGTGAAAAGCTTTGAACGTGAAGGTTTTGGCAGGAAAGGGAACTGCTCACTTTAATGGTTGAAGATACTGTGCAAGCAAATGGTGGTTTTAGCTGATTAATATAATGTATAACTTGCACTTTGTCTTAAGTCCTTCATCACTTAGCAGTCTTCCTCACTTATATATGGCTCAGGATCGAAAGTGCTGTGGTCTTAAAAATGAAGCTGTAAAACAGATTGGTACAGCTAGGAAACAGAAGTCCTTGTCACCACTGGTCTTAGCAGACCTGATCTTAGGTTTAGACATGCAAGAATGTGTTTTAACAGCATTGTGTTTAAACTCTGGAGGTTAAGGAGGGAGTTAAATGCTGTTTGTTAAATGTAAACTGTTGACTGCTCCATTTATCCTCAAAACTCAACCCATCATAAGCACAAAAATGTGGGCAGGGGAACAGTTCTGCACTGACAGAAGAGATACTTAACACACATGCATTTCATATTGAACATCTTTTAGACCATCATGTAGACCATAATCTCTGTTTTTCTAGAGTCAAAAGCCCTTATGGACTGTATCAGTCAAGAACATTTCTTTCTCTTGCTTCTTTCCAGGGATAACCACTGTGCTGACCATGTCCACCATCATCACTGGGGTGAATGCCTCCATGCCTCGTGTTTCCTACATCAAAGCAGTGGACATTTACCTCTGGGTCAGTTTTGTGTTTGTCTTCCTCTCGGTGCTGGAATACGCGGCTGTGAATTACCTGACAACAGTGCAAGAGAGGAAGGAGAGGAAACTGCGGGAGAGGGTGAGAAACACTTTTGTTCATCCATTCATTATTCTTTTTTTTTTTCCTGACAACTGATCTGGTCTTCATATTGACTGTCCGTTAATGGGAAAATACTGACAACCATGTGTGTAATTCAGTCTGTTTAGACTGCTCCACCTCAGGCAGAATTGCTAGCACAGAAAAACAGGATTTGATCTTATGGATCTTCATAGAAATGTCAGATAAGAGAGTATGATCTGAACTGGGAAAGAGTGCAACCTGGAATGGTGAGGGAATGGGAAGAGGGGAAAGTATGAAATCTGGTACTTCACTGTAGCTGCCATGATTCCTGTTTTGTAAGCTAAAGGTATTATTTGGAGCAAATTAATTTCATCCCTCTATAGGCAACTTTACTCCGGAAACTGGATTTAATGGATGTAATAGTGGAGTTGTTCCCCGTTACCAAGCACAAACAACACTCAGCCAAGTTTATGCTTGTACTTTTTAATGTGCTATGAAACCCAGCATCCCTGGGGTATTTCAAGACCTGATACAGTCCTGAACATCTTGGCCCTTCTATGAGCAGGACATAGGACATGCTCTGAAGTCCTTTCCAGCCTGAAGTATCTTACAGACCTGTAAGCCCTTCTTCAACTTTTTTTCAATCCCCATACACCCAGAACATCACCATGTTTTACAGTTCCTTCCTTCCCAGTAGGAACTCACCTCATTAGTCTACTGGTAATATTGGTAACCTACTGTCTTTTGTTCCTGGAGAAATTTGTATAAGCTTGTTGGAAATGCCAATGCAGATATCATCTTTCATACAAGTTAAGCATGCTATTTCCCTCTCTGAACTACTCTTTTCATTTTGCATGTCCTTCTCTTTCCCTTCCTCTTCTTCCTATGAATTTCTTGAAGAACAGCACAAACCCCATAACAGACCAGCACCTTTCCCAGTTGGCATACTGTAAAAAAATTAGATATATTTTAAAAAACAGCTGGATAAATTTACCAGACTTCTGTGATGAAATTTTACCTCTCTTCAGGGCCTTCCCAATAGCATTTTGATTCTGGAAAGCTGTTTGAACAGGTCATGAGTACAGCCACCCAGGGAAGAGTTCTATTATGCCTACATTAAGAAATTAAATGTGCCAGGGACTAATACATGCATCATCTAAAACTAAACCTTCTCTTCCTCAAGATCACAGGAGCTGCTGGGAAATGCCTATTGCAAAAGGTCTGTGGCCTGCTAATTCCCAGCCCATACCAGGGAACTTTTCAATGATTGCTGAACTGGACAAAATTCAGGCCAGAGACATTTTTGACATTCTAATAGTGTTGTCAGCTGCATTCTCATGCCCAAAGAGGCTCTTTGGCAGTCCTTGAATTATTGTAGACATAGGCTAAAAGTCCTGCAGGGTGAAATTCTGTAGCACAACTCTGCGTGTACGTGCTTTTGTGAGGATGAGCGTAATTACAGGTTCTGTGGAGGTGGGTTTCTAGCACAACAGGCTCTCTTGTCCATAGAGGTGGCTGTCATCATGTGTGCATGAAGCCATGGGAACTGTAATTTGACCTGGGGGCTGACAGTAAATGTATAGAATTGCTTTCTCTGCTGAGTCCCGCAGCAATTAACTTGTTACTGTAGCTGCTGTCCCTCACACCCAGCCACCATCTCCTGGACCTGTCAGTTCATGGTAAAGAGCCTGATGTGTAATTCTCTCCTGTGGTTTTGTTGTTGTTGTTGTTATTGTTTGGTATTACTCTGGTTTGGGCTGGCATAGAGTTAGTTTCTTTTCAGTAGCTGGTATAATGCTGTGTTTTGAATTCAGTGTGAGAATAATGTAACATACTGATATTGTTGCTGAACTGTGTTTATCCTGAGTCAAGGACATTTTTGTGTCTCATGCTCTGCCAGTGAGGAGGTAAATCAAAAAAGTTGGGAGGAAATACAACCAGGACAGGTGACCCAAACTAGCCAAAGAGATATTCCACACCATAGAACACATTTAAATTATTAAACTATTCTTATGCCAATCTACAAGTTTTACTTTTGATTCTTCTCCACAACCCTCCGGAGTTCAGGGGGGAGGATGGGTTGAGTATGTGACTGCATGATGCTTATTTGTCAGCTGAGCAGTCCTTTTTGGGAGCTTCATTCTGCTTTTGCTCTGTTTTGGTTTGGTTTTGTTGGTTTTGGGATGTGAGTTTTTTAAGTGTGTCTGCTTAGAATAAAATATATCTTAAAACCCAACTGATGTTCAGTTGTCCACAGAGTGCTCAAGAAAAGTAAGGCAAGCAGGCTACTAACTTGTCATGTTTTTCTGAAAGTAACCTGCTGATGCCAAATCTTTTGGTTACACCAAGAACACAGAAAACAATCCTTGAGCTGATTTTAAAGTTTTCAGTGACCAATGTGATCTGTTGTTTAAAGAATTTGAAGGACAATCTTGACTGCAGGGTTTTCCAATGGCATCCTGAATATTACATATTGATTATATATACAATTTTACACACATATATATATATTCAGATATATACATTTGTTTTAGCTGAACATATCCTTGAAAACAAGTTATTGGAAAACCCACACATCAAAGTTGGTGGAGGGTGCAAAGCATTATTGGGAAATTAAATTGGTCTGTGGGAAACTAGAGACAGGAACTCCTAGCAGAAAGGAGGTTTTTGAGTCCATTCTCATTGCATGTAAATACATAATCCATATAGGTGGGACAGGAAAGCTGAAGGTTTTGAATGGTTGAAGACTGTGTTTCCTATTCAAAATTCTGTCTGTATTCATTGGATTTTTTAGACTTGTGGGATGCATGCTGGTGCTGCTGAAGTCAATGCAAGTTTTGACTAACTCCAACAGAGCTGGGATTTTAGGTTATGCTTTTAGCTGGTCCTCTGCTTGGTTAAAATCAGATTTATGAAGAAAACATGTGTATCTGTAAAAACAGAAATTGGCCCTTTTCTTCCCATAACATATACTGGATAAACCATTTCTACAGATTAAACTGCATCTTGGGCATGAATATTTATAAACACAAAGAATGAAAAATAAGGAATCTCAAGACAACAAGGCTGAACAACAGCTAGATAAGAAAACCTTTTGCTTAGACTATATGTCTGCTAAAACATTTTTCTAATCTTTTCTGAAGCTGCTTGTCCAAGCAATGGAGATAAACCCTACTTCTTCTTTTTGAAAACAAGCGAAAAAAAGCCCACAACTTTTTTGTTCAAATAGAAACTTAAAATATATCTCAATCAAAATTTTGAATTTAACTGTTTACAAGCTGTCTGTTTATAGAAAGGCATAATTTCTGTTGCTTACATGTTTTTTTTCAATATTCAGCTATATTTCTTGTTTATGTCCCTAGTTTTCATGTTCATGTGGAATACCCCACTCGAAAACTATGATGCTGGATGGAAACTACAGTGAATCTGATGCCAACAGCCTGGCAGGATATACAAGAAACCAGATGGTACCAGAAGAAGAAAAACCAGAAAAGATGGTTGTGCATTTAGCTATGAGCAATGAATCTAATTCATCAAGGAAGAGAGGCCTGAAGGGCCATGTGGGCTTGCGCATCATCCAGAACACTCATGCAATTGATAAATATTCAAGATTAATATTCCCAGGCACCTATATATTTTTTAATTTAATATATTGGTCTGTCTTTAGCTAAGCATGCTGGCACAGCAGTGACTGAATCAGAAGACGTCTACAAAACACTCTTTTGTTGGTACTTTTTTTATCTAATCTTGACACAAAACCAGAAACCTGATTACTTTATTGCTTCTTTGAAGGGTAAAGAGGAGGACACATCCTCCAGGAGGCAATTCCATGTGCAGATCTCATGTTGGAACTTGCTGTGCTGGTTGGTTTCCAACCCACCCCCCTACTCCCATTTGCTTTATGACACATGTCATTTCTCATACTTGAAAATATGTGTCCACTATACACCCAAAAGGTGCTGGATGCTCGTTTGGGGTTGGCCACACTGGTGGTACCTGCTGTGCAATGGACAACCAAAGACAAAGCTCATGTGAGCTGTAAGGAATTAAATAAATGCAACTTGTGTGGGGAGGTCTGGACAGTGCGTCTCCTGTAAAGAAACTGAATGAGCACTTTCCTTTACTTCTGAGAAAATTCTTTTATTTTTTCTTTGGAATATAAACATACCTTTTTCCCATAGTTTTGTGACGAACACTTCCTTTAAGGGTACAGATTCTGCTTTCTCTCTGGATAGGACCTTCATCAATGCCATTAGGACATCTGGCTGGCCAGGATCAGCTGGGCTGGTTACAGAGTATGGGTGGTATGTTTGTGTCAGTGGGTTTTTGCCAGATTACAAAGTGCAGCCCACAGACAAACTGTATATCACAATGTGCCTCTCCCAACCAACACAATGCCCTTCTGTTCAGGCATTTGGGATCAAGAGGGATACATGTCTGCCAGAACCTCTCGCAGAAACAGAAGAATGTCAGAGATTAAATGGCTAAGAATAATACTGTGGGTCCAAGGTCAATGTAAGTCCTTTGAAGTTGCTGTACAGCACTGTATCAAGTTTATGTGCTTGGCAATTCTTTTCCTATCCCGTGATATCTCTCTTTCTTTGCTAACAACACTGGCAGCAAAACCCAAATGTAGAAACATGATAGCAACAGGACAGCAATGCTTAGGTTTGCCTGCTCCTTATTTTAAGAAAACACCATGACTTTTTGGCTGTCATGGAGATTATGTACATCAAAACACTTGTTTACCAAGCTGAAGCTGACCAGTGGGGGCAGAGCTTGAAGTGTGAAGAGCCAGGACTGAGGTTAGAATAAAGAAAAAGCAAACAAAAATACTGATGTAACTGTAACCATTTGTCAGCACATTAAATTTTCAGCTTACCACAGCAGGAACTCTTACATGCCAAATCTCAGGGGATGTAGAAGGTGGCAGAGAAATGTCAGCTCTTGACTGTCAGCAATACCTAGGTTTTCCCTTTTGCCTGAAATATTATTGCCTACGTCAAGCTGATGATGGCACCAATTTAGTGGAAACAAAATTGATAAGAGAAGCTAAAATTAACAACTATGTTCCCCCTTAATCAGCTGTGTTAATAACTGACATGAATGGAGTCTGTCTGGTCATAAAAATAAGAAACAACAGCCCTGAAATTGCTGGCAAGAAGGGGAAGGACAGTGTCTGAGATGCAGGACTGCCCAGTCTGCCACTTGTCTCCTGAACCACCAGGTCAGTGCATTTACCACTCATTGCTCATGGAGCTGACACCTAGATACTTCTCACATTAACAAGTGGAGACCACTACAAGAAAGACACAAAAAATATTAAATAAATAGACCATTCATTTTTTGAGAGGTTAAAGCCTGGGTGTAACAGTGCATTCTTCAGCATTACCAGTTTTGAGTGTAAAACCAGAGCCAATGTCCCAGCTGGCAGCAGAACAGTGCAGCAAAGGGACCTTTGCTGGGGAGAGGCAGCAGAACTGCCATGAAGTCACCAGAGAGTTCAGGGAGTGAGAAACTTGGTTCCTGTGCCCCTCTGTCTTGCCAGTCTTTCTGCATTTCCCATGGCACATGCCATTTAACCTCTCAGTGCCTCAGCTCCTCCATCTAGAAGGTGAGGAGCACTAGGATTTACCTACCTCGTAAGGTGCCCAGGGGCTTAACAGGCTTAGATAGCACGCGTGTGGGGTATGCCTATGATTTCTGAGCAGGTCACTCAGGGAGAATGAAGTTTTGTGTTAGTTAGCAGTGTGTTCTTCACATTCATCCTCTGAACCAGTCCAACTGGAAGAAAGCAAGTATCTCTCCTGCCTTATGATGCTATTACAACTTCCTGGCAATACAGTGATATTAAACCAGGGATAAATGTAGACAAACAGCCAAGAAGTGAGCGCTGTCGATGAATAATGCCTCCTGGCGTACAAAAACCAGGAAGTCCTAGTGCTTTACTTTGCCATTTCTTTTCAATACACTTCCTGTTCCCTTAGAAGTTATGTGATGGGAGAGATGTCCTTTAGGTCCTATCATCTTTGTACTAGCATTCCCTGTGGTTTTAATAGGCATCTTTTGGAGATGATACCTTACTGTTATTTTATTTGCATGTGTACATAACTGATAGAAATTGATGTCTGCTTTTGTCAGCCTATAAAACCATCAAGAAGGTATTTTCCACTAAAGCAAAAAAATTCTTCCTCTATCTTAGGCACTACTTAAGCTTATTATTAATTTAAACAGTAAATTAAAAGTATAGATGCAAATAAAGCAAAGACTTCTTCAGTCAGCATTATGAATTGTAATTTTCTGTTTAGTCAGAGAAGAGTGGCTAGGCATGAAGCTAGAACAAATATTTGAAGTATGGTATTGACAATTTATTTCAATTTGACATGACAATTGATTTCCCTTGGATTGCAAGAGACTCCATGAGCATTGTCCAACTTCCAGTTGCTGGATCCCAAAACCAATGTTTTGAAAGAGTGCCTGAAGCTGGGCTCTGAATACTGTTTGATGGATACAACCCAATTCTGTGAAGCACTGAGCAGATGGGCAATGAACCTACTGAAGGACAGGATTTTCAGAAGTGCACAGGAGATTTGGGCAAATAGAGGTCACTGATGAAAATGCCTTCTCTGGACAACCTGGTCCAATTACAAAGGGAGGAAATGTCAGCTCAGCTCATTTTTGGTCTGGCTCCATTGTAATTTTACTTCTAACCAAATCATGTTTTTGAGAAAAAGTAACTAGATATATAATTTTAAAAATAACTATAAAAAGTAACTATAATATAAGATAAAATAACGAATAAAAAGTAACTATATGTGTAATGTGTATGCAGGCATAATGTATAACAAAGGAAGACAGTGGGATGTGTACCTATGTTAAATAGTGTCCATATGTGAAATTGTAATATATTGTATGTAAATAACCATTTATGCCAAGAAAACTTACTATGTTGAATGGAAAAAAGGCTCTTATTGTCAGTCAAGGGCCAAGAAATGAGGTATTGGCAAAAATATGGGTTCTCTTACAGTTTTTTTCTGAAAAAGGTGGTGTTGAGAAGGATGCAAGCAATGTTGATGCTAAACTTGTACAATGGGTACTATCCACTGTGCTGATTGCTGTAATCAAACCTGGTAATAAAATAACAGATGGAAAGGGTGGAAAAGAGTCAATTTCATGGTGTGAACTTTAAAATGTGATTTTAATTCTGTTCAAAAAATCTATTACCTATAAGCTGATACCCAGGAGCAAAGGATTTGAATAAACACCTCATTTGGGATTTCAAGTTAAAAAAAACATTTCAAAAGGTGGAAAGAAATGTAGTGGAAGCATGTGAGTACTTTGAAGTATGCAAAATTCTTTGGGGAAAGGGAGCTGTTAATTACAGTTATAAGCTATGGAGACTTTTTGTGAAAACTGCAACCCACAACTGAAGAAATTTTAATAATTGCCTTACAGTTAATGGCGCATTTTCAAAAAATCAAGTGGCAGGTATATATCTCAATCTCCGTCTGACTACAAATGAGAAATTGGAATTTAATTCCTGCTTTGTGCCTTTGAAAACATTGTCTCCACACTTCCCAATGGAAGATAAAACTGCTCTGAGGTTCCAGCTGCCAGATCTCAGCTATTATCCTTAATGCAGCCTTATGGAACTAAAATAAATGTGCATGGGTGAGGCTGATGCCTGAACCACTGAATAATGGTTATTGTTTGTCAAATTGCCGCAGTGGAGAGATTACAGCAAGGTACAGCCTAACTAAGTGAGATACTGCCCTGCTGAAACTTAAGGAGCAGGAAAATTTATTTAAAAAACAGCCAGAATTTAGCACTATTAAAATTAAAATGTAATCCTGTCTCACATTAAGCTGATTAATTACTTTGCAGAAATGACATTTGAAATAATGTATCAGGGTCATTACTTTCCTGGTCAGAGGAATTATTATTTCAGATGAAGAGAGGAGGGAAATTATGCACAGGCACGGAAAAGGTGCTGCTCTTGGCATCCAGCTCTCGTGGAAGGACAAGAGTGACTGCCAGGATGAGCAGGGCCTGCTGTGGAGGCAAGGGTGAGAGGAATCAACTTCCCCAAGGCAGTCAGTGCCTTGGGAATCACACCACCATGTGGCACGGCTTGATTTGGGCATGAAAAGGTTACCCTCTGCCAGAAGGGGTGATCACCACCAGCCATAGGGCAGTCATGAGAGGTGGTGCAGTGCAGGTGGTACATCCATTTTGGCCAGAGGTTTGGGCTCAGTTCTGGCCATGTGTGTCATTAGCTGGTCCTTGGTCAGGGTTTCACACAGGAGCCACAGACAGTGTCCCCTCCATACCAACACACAGGGACATGCACAGCTCCCAGCTGTACCCCCATCTCTTGGCTCATCCTGCAGCACTGAGGAGATGGGGGCTACACCAGGCGTGTGGCACAGAATGTGTGCCCAACCCTCCCTTTGAAAGGCAGCCAAGAATCAGGACAGTCCTGCATTGCCCACTCCCCAGAGCAAGCAGCAAAGCCCTTAGCAGATAATTCAATGCCTGATTTTTAATATTTCCCCCATTTGAGAAAATGCTGAAGACTCCTTTTGGCCAGTCCAAATTGGACTTCTTTCACAAGTCTTTTAGGGGTCTCTGAGTGTGGATATGTGCACTTGCAACCATAGAAATTAGCTTAGGAGAAATGCCTGGCAACTCAACCAGTGCAAAATCCATATAAATGATGTGGAAAAAAGAAGGAAAGATTTTACTGCTCCACTTGTCATGCAGATTTATGGAAGAAAATTGTGTGTTTAGCTTAGAGGGAATTCAGAGAGGGAAATGAAAGGACAAGTTAATTGTAATGACAGTTTGAATTACTTGAACAAATATATTTTGGGAAAGGGTAGAGAACATTAGAGCTGTAAAACTCTCTAGCCTCCTGGCTTTTCCCATTTTATCTGAATTTTTATTAGGGTCCAAATTCATTTTAACCATGAAATTTTAAACCTTTCTTATTAAGGTACATAATGACCACATTTTTATAGGTAAGGATGGGAGGAGACCTTTAGTCCCCTGCACAGATTGTAATTGCAGCAGCGTCCAAGTAAAAATACTGCTCATTTTGCATCTAGAGTTTCAGGAGAGCTGCTGTTCCACAAAACCAGAAAGGCAGAGTTATTCACCTGTGGGGCAGGGATACGAGATGCTCTCCAAGGAGCTGCAAAGGAGAAAGATGCTATCATTTGCACCAGATAGAGGCTTTGACATCTAACCCATATTGCTGGATGCTCAGATGTGGTGCTGGGGGGAGCTTTGCAAGACTCTCTGAAGAGAAAGAAGAAAGGGAAGGGAAGGGAAGGGAAGGGAGGGAGAAAGGGCCAGGCATCATTTATTCTAAATATTTGAACTTTGAGAGCGCCAGAGGGTGTTTTC
>VZTR01023056.1:58463-97470 GCA_013400775.1 Chaetops frenatus | reverse complement strand
AAGGAAAGGAAAGGAAAGGAAAGGAAAGGAAAGGAAAGGAAAGGAAAGGAAAGGAAAGGAAAGGAAAGGAAAGACCTGCTTGTCCAGATCTGGAGACACTGACCACCTAGGTGGTCATCACCCTAACCATAGCCCCCATTCATGATGGCACCATGGATGCAAACTGCCACCCTGGGAAAGTGACAAAGGATGTTTCCTCAGGGCTTGGTCCATGTTCTGTGCCCTCTGTGAGATGCTTTCTTTATAGGGTTAGTGTCCCCCTGCCACAAAGGTCTCTGAGGTGCTCCCAGGGTGGCACACTGAAAGAAGTGTTTCTCTTACTCTGAGACTTCCTGTGTGTTCCATCTGTGAGGGAGGTTGGTGCTTGGTCTGAAAAGGTGGTGTCTGTTTGCAGGATGTTCCTGTCAGATTCCTGCCACATCAGGCCTTCCTTTCATCACAGTGGTGACCCGGGAGAGGAAAAGAAGGAGGAGATCATGCTTTGAAGGGCTCCTTTGTTTGGAGAAGAGCTGGTGTATGACACAGAAAGCAAATGAAAGGATTGAAATAGGAGCCCTTGCCAATCACTTGGGGTCAAATGGTCTGTCTCAGGCTCTTGGGCACTCTGTGCCCTAAATGACAGAGGAGATGCAACTTAATTTTGTAATGAGCTGCTAAATGGAAATGGCACTTGCTGAGCTGCCATAAGCCTTCACTGCCACTCACAGAGAGTAAGGTTGAGGCAGGAGCTCTGCGTGTGTGTGTGGTTCTGTACCTCATCAACCTGTACAGGAATGCCTGGGGCTCTCTGGTGGTGATGGTACCCAGCAGTGATGCTGCCCAGGAGCAATGCTGCCCTTCAGCTTCCCTTCCCCGTGCTCAGCCTCTCACGGAAGGGCTGTCCCCATCTCTTACCCACCCTCCTGCAGACGCAGCTGTGCAGTGCTAAGCAGGACATGGCTTCCTTTAAAAAGAGGAAAAAGTAGGGAAAGAGGCAAGAAGAGAAGAAAATCCTACCCCCCAAAACCAAAGTAACTATTTTGTGACTGTGTCAGGGGCAGTATTTTGCCAAGCCATTAGCACTCCTCAGTTCTCCAGCTTTTCTTTAATCACTGCTGTAATGTTTGTGCTTTCTCCTCCTCATTTCTCTGGCAGCTGACGTAAATATTACAGAATGTCAATATTCTTCCCACATCTCCGCTGGTGACAAAAGCCATGAAAATAAGTGACTAACAGCCCCAGTACAAAACACCTTTGTGCTGATACTCTGCCAAGGGAAGGGACCATCGAGGCTGCGTCACAAACACAAACTCTGTAAAGTTTCCTTACTATGTGAATCCTAATAGTTGAAGCAGTTTAATTGGGAAGAGGTAAAACAGCCTTGTAAAAATAATAAAGTTAAAATTTCTTGAATTTCACAGAGGAGGAAGCAGCCTCAGAAAGAATTCCTAGGTTTGCCCTCACTTCAGGTCTCAATCAAGGCTGTGTAGATGCACAACACACAACAGTGAGAGGTGTAATGGCCCAGATGAATGGTGGGTGCAGGTCCAGGCAGCAGCCCACAGGAGGACCACCAGTGCACCCAGGACTGGAGCAGCCACCCAGGATGAACTTTAGACTCAGAGTTTCATTCCTCAGTCTCTTCATCCCATGCAGCTAAGCTGCCACCTAAGCTCTAAAATGCTCACAGTTAATTCCAGGCACATCCATTTCCAGTCCAGAGGCTGCCCCAAAGCTTCATGGCCACTCCAAGACATGTCTCTGGGCCCTGACTCAGCCTGTATGGAGCAGAATGCCTTGATGTTCATTTCTCAGGAGCCTCCAGGCTCAGCTGCCTGTCCAAGCTCAGCACTGTGATGTTAAACGGCCCCTGGTGCCAGCTGCCTCCCTGAACCTGGAGGTCCCTCAACACCTCAAGCAGCTCACCCATGTCCCATCCCCACCTCCCCACCTTCTGCTGTCAGTAGAGCAGCTCATGGAGTCAAAGGCTTCACATGTACTTGTTGCCAAACTGACATTCTTCCAACTCTCTCCTGGTGTCTACCCTGATCCTTGTTTCTGCTCCCCATAAGGCTGTGACAGGAGATCAGGAATCACCCAGAAACAAGCCAAAGAGAGGAAGAGGCTAAAAAATGTCAAGGATCAGGAAAAATAAGGAGGGTGAAGCTGCTGAGCTGGGTTCCCTGAGTGCTTGGGTGGAGCACACACACTTGGCACTAGGGCTTGGTGTGTGCCAGGTCTCAGGCACAGCACAGCAAGGCTCAACACAGCTCCAGCACTGATACCTTTCTGGCCAGGGAATGACAGTCTTGGGTCATGTCCTCACCACCAGGATAAGGCTTCCATGCCAAGGGCTGCCACAACAGTCAGGCCAAACTAGGCTGGGGGGGGACCAGGCAGCTGATGCTCCTGTGCCTGAAGGCATCACTGACTGCCTCTAAACCATCCCTGCAGACTGCTCTTAAAAACCTGCAGTGCCACAGCCTCCCCAGGGAGCTTTTACCAGTGATTAACCAGCCTTAAAATTAGAAGGTGTTCACCAGTAGCCTGGCTGAATCTCCCTTGCTGCGTCTGCTCCATTCGTTCCCTGTGGGTATGAAGGGAACCTTACTTACCTAAATCTGTGCACATATATCTCGTGTTTCCTCTGCTCTTCAGTTCCCTGGGCTAAGTGACCTCCACTTTGTCTGAGGCCCTCCTCAGAGTTTCCCAGTTTGTTCATAGAAAAATCTCACAACAGCCTTACTTCAATCACAGAATGGTTTGGGTAAGGGACCTTAAAGATCATCTTGTTCCTATTCCTCTGCCATGGGCAGGGACACCTTCCACCAAACCAGGTCACTCAAAGCCCCATCCAACCTGGCCTTGAACATCTACAGATTTGGGACATCCACAACTTCTCCAGGCAACATGTTCCAGTGCATCACCACCCTCACAGTAAAGAATTTCTGCCTAATGTCTAATCTAAACCTACCATCTCTTCGTTTAAAACTGTTTCCACTTGTCCTATCACTATCAAGCCATACAAACCCTGCTTGCATCCACCATTTCCTTCTGCAGAAGAAGTGGCATGATTTGAGATCGGAATTTGATTTTTTCTTTGTTGGTTTTTTCATCTATTTCATTAAATGTTTCATTATGCTGCAGAGAGGTGGTAACTCTTTCATGAAAAACAGACACTGTTTTTCCATAACACCTGTTAAGATTACCTGGTAGCCCCAAAGTGACTCATTTTGCACATTTAAAAAACTCCCACCAGGCAGAATAAACCAATGACGTAACCATCAATGAACCCACGGATTCCATAAATGCATAGAAGGGCTTTTCCATGCCTCCAGCATTGCTGCAAACTTTGGTTCCTGCCATGGAGGCAAATAATGCCCCCAGTATAATCCAAAGCAGGACTTTTCACAGACAGGTCTCTTTTATCAGCCTGACTGCTGGTGAGCTGAGATTACACCTTGCAGCCAGGCAGAGGGGAGGCAGGAGGATGGCTGAGGCCCTGCCCTGTCCTGCCCGGCTGCCCTCGCTCCCCTGCACCAGCACATGCGTGGGCAGACAGGAGGAAAGCTGGGCCATGTGAATGCCTGGGATATGGATAAGTGCATTTTCATATTACATCTAATGTAATAAGTCAGTTAAATGCCCCTAGTCTGGGGAGGGCAGCATGTTAATAAATGGTTGTTACCAGCAGCTGACAGTTGGTTAGCACGGATTAATTCCTAATGAAGAAAAAAACTCTTTATGTAATGTAATGCTTCTGGCTGGGGATCAAGGGTTGCAATCATCCACCCACAGCAGACCTTTAAATCCGGCTTTGTTCCACTGTGGGAAAAACAGACAAAAAAACCAAAACCCTGCTATTTTTTAAAGGTTATGATTCAGCCAGCGTCACTCAGATTCTAATTCCAGGAGCGCTGAGCTGGTTTCCTAAAGAGTACAATATGTTACACCATGGCCTGGTGATGCAGATGTGGCAGAGGAGGTGGTGTGAGGTGGGAGAAGGGCACTGTGTGGACCTGTCCCGGCGATGCAGGAGATGGCCTTGTGGGGTCACACCAGGGCTCTCACAGCTGGAGGGATGATGCTGACTCCCTGACCTCAGCCACGGGTGTTTGTTGCTGTCCGATGGGTGTTTGTGTTAAAGGAGTTGCCCTGGGAAGGTGCACGGAGCAGGGGTGCAGCTGTACCTGGCTGTGAGATGGGCTGTGAAAAGCAGGAGGTCAAAGGCAGCTTAAGCAGCAGGGGTTTTGGCTGTGGATTGTGCAGCTGCCCAGATACAGGCAGCTGGCGCTGTGGTGGATGCACACACAGAGACTTTCACTCTCGCAGCCATCAGGAGGCTCCCGGGACTTTTATTTCCACTTGCAAGGAAGCAAGGCATTCCACGCACTGACTCACTGATTTCCTCTCTCTCCCTTAAGGCATTCCCTGAGATGAGGCCTTAGGTGCTGGCTCCTGGCCTACTCTGCAGCTGTCACCTTCTCTCCAGGTTGTGCCAGTGCCACACTTGTAGGGGGAACTTGCAGAGATTCTTGCACCCACTCCAGCAGGGGGTCTGACATAATCTCCCAAAGTCGTGGGACCAAAAGCTGAATTCCCCAGAATACCAATAAACAGTGTCAATAATTACCAGTTAAAAAGCAAAATCACTACTGTTACCCTCTGACCTAAGGATATGGATACAATAAAACTGCTTCACTTGCAGGAAGGTGATTTGTATTTGGGAGGTCTGTTTTTTTACTACACCTAGTTTTATTCATTATCTGATAAGAATCTTCCTGCTAATTTACTGATGATCTGAGCAATTTTACAATAATGTCTTAAAGCATGAATTATTTCATTTTACTTGAGCATCTTATCTTTTATGGAACTTACACAAAATAAATGTACATAAAGCAGGAGAAGCTCCATAACTTGTGATGCGTGAAAAAGAGAAGGCAAAGCAGACCTGTATGTCCTGAGCAGCATGGAAGCTCAGGAGGTAAAATGGGATCTCTTAGATCCTGGGATTTTCTTTCATCTCTTTTCTGTTTCACCCTGCATTTCTGCAGTGATGCCAAGCTGCGGAAAGCAGATTAAATCTGTAAGAAGTGTGAGAACAAAGTAAGTTCTGTGCAGGCAAAGGACTTCAATCAGGGAGAAAGGCTGGTGGCAGAGATACTGTCATAAGCAGAGACTTCAAAAGAGTCATGGCAGGTGATTGAATTTGCAGCTGATCAGCGCAGCCAGAGTGAGGTACGTGTGAGCAAGGCTGAACACTGCAGATTTCTATTTAAATGACTGCTTAGAGTCTTTGTCATTTAGGCACACTCGTGTTAAGGGAACCTAGAAGAGCCTGTTCTCATGTCTGGGAGCATGATGTTACCCTTGTTGTTCCCACCTCCCCAGTTCCTGAGGATGGAAGGACAGGAGCACCACCACTGAGGGGCTGTACTTCTAAAGCATCAGCCCTGCCAGCAGCACCCTGAAACTGCTCTGCAGCTTAAACAACACATGTTGCATATGAGAGAGGTGCAAAGAAACACCACGGGGCTGCTGCCCAGGGAATACATGTCTGAAAGTCTCCGACAACCAAAGGTCTGTCAGCTGATAGTACCTGGGGGTGCAAAGGAGGCTTCCCAGCAGGCTGCCATGCAAGCAATGCGGGCTGGCTACTAATGTGAGCAGAGAAAATGGTCTCTGAGCCTTTTTCACATGCTGTTTTTTACCAGTATAGTCCTTGAGCAGCTTTATGCTTCTCAGCACAAAGCAAAATCCAACTACTTTTTACTCATGGATGACTCTGCATGTGCAGTAATGGAAATTACAGGCCACATTTATAGCCAAAAGAAAATTTGTGACACCAATACAAAGTGAGCAATGAGCTGAAAGCATCCAATTATTGACATCAGAGATGAAATAGGCCCATTAGATCATCTTAATCATCTCTCAAAAATGCTGAATATTTTCTAATACTTTGTCTGGGCTGTGAAAGAAGTTACTGTTAAAGCGATGCCAGTCTGAAGATTGTTAATGGCTTTTTTGGCTCTGGCACACTGGACAGTGTCTTTCATGTCAAATGGAGAGATAAGCTCTTATAAGGAGCTACAGAAACCATGTGCAAAAAGGCAGTATATATTAGTAACAACCTCCAGCACCAGAAAAAGACAAAAAAAACTCCAGACAATCTTTTTTAGAAATCTCAGTATAATCTTGAGTTTTGCAATTTTAAAAGAAAAAATTCTTAAAGAAAAGTTCACTGACATTTTCTGTCTCAAAACAGCATCATGCTGCTTTAGATACGTCTGCTCTGTATTTTTTGGGGTTTATTTAGTTTCTTTGCCTAGCCTTTGCTCAAAAGCTGGGGAAATGAACGAAGTTGACCGAAGGAAAATGTTTCAAAAGCTTTCAAGGAAAAGCTTGAAAAGAAACATTGTAGAGGGAAGATGGTTTCTCTTTTTTTACAAAGTTGGAGAAGCAGAATTCTCAGGGCTCAACTCTGGGTGGGAGCATAGGACACCTTGCACTGACCAGTGATGACAATCATGGAAAGGACATAATGTAATCCTATACATGTTATGGTTTATATATTCATCACAAACCTCATCCATTGTGTTCCTACATACCACAGAAGGAATTTCCGGAGAAGATTTCTGCTTTTCCTGGACTATTTCTGGTCTGACATCAGCATGCTGTGTTGCAAAAGCATAAACTTGCTACTACACATGCTAATAGTCTGCTTTTTGGGTCCTTGCCCAGTGCATCTCAAACCACTATCTCCCCTTCTATTAGCTCTGGATTTCTCTCAGAAATAATGACATTATTTTCCTTTAAACAGAAACCATTCAAATGCTATTAGTATCAAACCTCTGACAACAAGTTCACTGTTGCAAGAGAGGAGTGGGAAGGATTTAGCCTAAGAAATCAGAAACCAATTTTCTGGTGCCTGAGAGTTCACTGAAGGAAAAACTGTCATTCAGACCAAAGCCATAAACAAACCTACCAATGCTATGCATCTTTCCATAGCTAGAGAGTGATGCCTTTTGAAGAGGGAGTGAGAAAGGAGGGATAAATATACTTTATTTTGGGGTTTTTTGCATCTTTGGGTGAGTTCTACCACCCATGGGAACTGCTCAGTTGGCTCTCCTAAAGCCTGCAGTTACCCACACACTGGAGCGAGTGTGGACTATGGCAATCTGGGGGGGTTTTTTCACACTTCTCCCACCCAGGGCAGTGAGCATCCTCTCCAATCCTCTGCCTTCCCCAGAGGNTACAAATGCACATCTGCTTATTGTCTCTTTCATGCTGGGGTAAACTCCCCTGATACACCAGACTGAATGACAAAGACCTCCTCGATGACCCACGCTGGCCCCTGGGCCATGATACCGGGGCTTCACGGTGTGACCACTCCTGCGAGACCCCCCATCTGCTGGAGACAGTCGTGTCAGGCAGCCTGGAAAAGTGGCTGTGGAACTGCTTGTTGCCAGCAGGTGGAAGCCTGCCTGCACTGATGCTGCCTGTTTGTCCTGCTGCCTGCCTGAGTGGCTGCTTCCACCCCTCAGCACCACAGCCTCAACCGCTGCTGCCTGACTGCCGCCCTGTCCCCACTGCTTCCCGTGTCCTTGCCAGTCCCACTTCCCACGTTATGGTCCAAGAGGCAGAGATCCAGCCTTGGTCCATGTTGCTTCCTAAGGCAGGTGCCTATTGCAGTGTTCGATACTCTGGCAAAGAAAAAATACCAAGCTAGTATTCCAGATGGAAAAGCACATGAAAAATAGAGTGAATGACAGCAAAATTTCCTCCTTTCTTTTTCTGAATCTCTATGTCTCTGTACTCCAATGGAAAGAAAAATTGCAGGTGATTCTGTCGCCCTGACTGCCATCACAGGACTTGATCTGTCTGCGCAGTGCTGGGTGTAAAGCCCACCCCCATCCTGTCTCATCCCTGAGGTCAGTCCCCAGGTGGGACACAAGTACATGGCACCGGTGGCAGAAGTGGGGCAGCCCTGATGTGGACACAAGTCCTGGGGACAGGCAGCTGCTCAGGGCTGTGCTGTCCTGCCACTGCAGCTTGTTCACCTCTGCTTACCCTGGCTTGGATGTGCCATGGAGTGAGAGCAAGAGGTTGAACTACAAAGGGAATGTTCTGGCTATGAGAGGCTAAAGAAGATAAATGTGTGGAATAAGAAACATGTGCAGAAATCAATGTTGTGAGAAACAAAAGTAAAAGCCATAGCAAAAACTGTATTAATTATATTTGTGTTTTTGCCAAGGCTTTCCTCTTCTGTGGTCTATCTAATACTTTTTAAAGTCTGCCATCTGCTAGTGTGCTTGTAACAAAGTGTACATCCAGTTTTCTCTATTTTATCTGGAAATAAAACCACGTAAGATAAAGACTGTGTCTTCTATCTATTCCACCTCGGTGAGTTGCTGAGACCTTTCTGACAGATCTTTTGTGCCCCAGTCCCCCTAGTAATGTGCCTTATGTGCCTCGCTCATATACTTCAGTGACTTTTTTCAATGGCCTCCACACATGATAGCTTTAGTGGTACATGCATGGATTCATATAATTAGCATTGACCTGGCTGGAAGGGGGAAAGAGGAAACAACAGTGAAATGACACGGAAAATGTTAAAAAATAGAAGGGCTGGCTTTTTCTGTAACACAGCTCACCTAAAACATTACAAGCCCAACACTGAGCGCCTTCATTTTCAGTATCTGCCCCTCTGTTTTTCCAACGCAACTTCTGCTTCACAGCGAGTCAAGGCATCTCTGACTCTACTGAGTCATCTTGTTCATCAATGGCTTGAATGGAGGGGCAGAGGCCTCCTCAGCAAGTTCACTGATGACACAAAGCTGGAGGAGTGGCTGATACCCCAGAGGGCTCTGCAGCCCTTCCAAAGGCCCTGGACAGTTTAGAGGGATGAGCAGGGAGGAACCTTCTGAAATTCATGAAAGGTAAATTCAGGGTCCTGCACCTGGGGAATGATAACCCTGAGCATGGGTACAGGCTGGGGGTTGATCTGGCTGATCTGCCTTCTGGGAGGTGTAGACTTGTTCTCAGTGATGCTCGGTGGAAGGCAAGTGGCAATAGTAACAAGCTGCAGCAAGGTGCAAGGAGAAAGCTGTTTAGAGAGGCTGTGGAAACTTCACCCTTGGAGGTATGAAAAATTCAGCTCTACAGGGTCATGAGAAGCCTGGTCTAATTGGATCTCTCAGGCTGAAGACCAGAAATTACCACCAAAATTTTTAGTAGATTATATAGGAAAATATGCTCATTCACCAGTGTATGGTCATCAGAAAAGACACACTAACATCAAGAGGACTTCCTCTTAAGGCTCAATTCATACTGAACAATAAATACTAAATCCAAATATTCTTGCAAACCAAAAGAAAAAATTAAACCCATGGCCTGGGATAAATACATAATCTCCAGACAGTGATTGTGTTAATAATAAATCTCTATCCCAGACAATTTCTTGCTATAGAAAGAAATCAGAAACCAAAGCTGATGGTTTCACATCCAATGAATGAAAATTGCTTTATGACTTTGATGTGAAAAGAACCTATCAAAACTTTCAACTACATCTCAAGATGTCAATGATAATTTGTGCTGAAAAAGGAACATCAAAATGATGCCAATAAAAGATTTTGAATTACATGAAGACCAAAATTAATACAAGCTCTATTCCAAACAAATCTATTATGCTACTAATACTTGATTAATAATAGTTGTTACTGACCGTGCAGTCTGGGAAATGACAGGATTAAAAGTCATGAAATCCCTCATTCTGCAGAGGGACAAGCAGGGTGCTCTGACACTAAAGAATCTTTACATGTTAAACTTGGTCATTTGCCAATGGCAGTGGTTTCTATGCTACGCAGTCATCTGTTGATTCCTGTGCACTCGCAGTCAATGTCTGCAGAACAGGACCTCTTATTAGCATTTTATTTCAGTTATATTGCAATCAGACTAATTGCCTACTAATTACAGTCTTGTCTCTTCCCATATTACACCATATGGTATCTGCAGACAAGAGGCAGAAGCTAATCTGGTGGAGAAACACAAAGAATTTCACTGTATTCAGCCCATTATTTCTGCAATGACACTGACAACAGCATAAAAACAAACTGAGCAAATCAATATTTTGCTAAATTGAGATCCTAGGAAACAATAAAAAAGTCAATTGTTTCAATTATAATAAAATTTTAAAAACATGTGCAAATCCCAGCTGTATCTGGTACAAAAAATTTTGACAGGGAATTCATTGGTTGAGAAAATGGTTTAAAATAACCCCAGTTCATCTCTGTAAATCTGGAGGACAGAGCAACTAAGCATCAGTGGGGTTATACTTCTGGGCAACAGGCTAAAGGGAGACACTGTGAGAAATGTCTGCTGCAGCATTTCTGCTTCATCACAGATCTGAAGACCTGGAAGGACAGCAAGGAGTTTGAGATCCAGAGGCAATGAACAGCACCAGCCATGCTGGTGAAGCTGTGTGAGGCAGGTTTATTTGTGATAACCACCTAGCAGCTTTTAGAGGTTACCGCTGAAACCAAAATTTCATGTGACAGCTTTGTGGGTCCTGTTTGTTGTTCTCTTCCTGGTGTGTTTCAATGGAGCTAATAATACTCACAGTATTGGTTTTTAGCTCACAGTTTGGTTTTTACTGCTGCTTTGAGGCACCATTGTTACAGTGATGAAGATCAGTAGCAAAACAAAAGGACCCAACCAGTAATTTTCTAAATGACCATGAATAATTAACAGAGCTTTAGTATATCCAAATACCAGCTAATATTTTTTAATCACAGAAATTCAAGGAATGTTGCTAGAGTTGCTCCAGTCTGCAGTCATGATCCAATGTTAGTGCAAAACAGAAGTACTGCTGAAATGACAGAGCTGGAGATGCTGCACTATATTCACAGAGCAAAACAAAAGCTACTGGATTTTTTTGTGCCAAAACTGAAAGGTTGCAGTGACTCCAGTGAGGGGAAATATGTAGGAAACCATTGGGACAGGTTGCCCATGGGCATTCCACATACAAGGCTCCATCAGAATGAAACAAGACTAGAAAGGTGAGACCTGCTGACATTAATCAGGTCACCATTGCTGACATTAATCACATCATTCACTCTGCAGCCACGTATGAACTGTGTGAGTCCCATGTGCACTGGCCAGACACCATTTGGGACTGGGGTCCACCACATGGACACCCATGAAAAGGAGTGACTCCAAGAAGGAGCTAAAAGGAAACTAACTTGTCCCTCAGAATACGTCTATCAAAAGAGACTGTTTGAGTTTCTTGTCTTTATTTTGAAAAATACAAACTGTTATAACCTATTATTTGTTTAGGAAACACTTTTTGGCCAATAAGTTTGTTAAAATTAACTGTTATAGTATCTTGCCCTCTGAAGTTAATTCACTGTCAAATTCAGCAAAGGTTGTCCCATCCAAAAAAAAATTTCAAAATTTCAAAAGCATCTTTCAAAAGCATTGTTCAAATTTATCACTTATCTGGTGCCAATAATTGATGATTCTCAACCTGGCTCGCTGAGTATTTGATCATCTAATAATCTCTTTGTTATGATCCTAGTATTGGACTTCCCGAGATTCATCTCTGTCTGAGAACAAATCCTCCAGAAAATCATACTATCTTCAGTTAACAAATACATGCATAGTGAAACAACTTAAATNAAAAAAAAAAAAAAAAAAAATCTATTTCAAATTTGTTTTCTGTTGTCTTCCAGACACTGGATGTTGTAACAAAATTAATAAAGCTATTTTAAAGCTATTTTAATAAATGTTTAGCTTGATGGCTAGAGAAGTCTCACTTTCAAGACTTGGCCAGTTTGCATCAACACATAAAGAGGAAATATAACCTTCATACCCCATACTCTTACAATGTACCTTGTACTGGTCAGCTAGTTTTCCAAGAAAACTCTCCATTGGTGTCCAGAATTTTTCCCCCTTATCCTAAATTATGAGCCATATTCTTGACTGTTAGATACAGTCTAGTATCTACAAAGAGGACAGTTTTGTAGAAAGCTGTGGTCAAATGACACTAGTAGTTTCTGGGCCTTCCCCTATGACACTCTATTTACTCCTTGTCAGTGATCCTTCAGTTTTTCTGATCTGCTTCGTGCCATTGCATGCTTATTCAGGAAGCAGTCTGTATTTTATTCCTGCTTTTTGTCGAGAACAGCATAGGATAGAGAACCAGTCTCTTTGGGGAGATGATTGCATTACTTGATGAAGATTTGCCGTTTACAGTCATATTCATTATAGGGGAGTTCATCCGGTTTTAAAATATTTTCCTTATTTTTATCTTGGTATTGTATTATAGCAGTCCCTCAATAAAAATGCCATGTGCTGCAGCATTAAATGCCTTACAGAAGCACATCACATAGCTCCATTTCCTCTGGCAAATACATTTTAAATGAATCAAAAAAGGATTAACTTGGAAAGATCTATTTTTCTTTAAAGCCATGCTAATTGACATTAATCAAATTACTCACTAATTCTTCATTTATTGAGTGCCATATCAGCCTTTCCAATATTTTGTCAAGCTGAGGGCTGTAATTAGTCCAGTTGTTCCTTTAATCTCCTCTGAATATTGGCAGAAAAACTCTTTTATTAAGCACTACTGCCTTTTCTGAATTGCTATTGACAGCAATTCTGTAGATGTTATTCATACCCGTGTCAGCTTTTGCCTTGAGATGGCCCTGCTGGAATCTCAGTGTTTGTGTGTAAGAATTTCAGACTCATCACCTTTCTTTTTTCTTCCATTTTCTTGCTGTTTTTGAAAAATATTTGGAACAATTTCTTGGTCGACAGGCAGAGGCCCTTAGCATATTGCTGGTGAAATTCCCCATGGGGTGCTGCAGATGAGCTGTGAGAACAGTAGAGGAAACTGGGAAACCCTTTTTAGCTAGGATTGTATGTGTAAGAAATGTAATTATTGCAAAAAGAGTGGAATGGCATGGTCCAGATAGGGGGACTAAGGACCAGAATCTACTAGCTGGAGTGAAATTAGTTCCTGTCTAGAATGTCCAGGGTATAACTTTGATCCAGTCTTAATGCTTTCATATATTTTAGTTCTGGATCTTCCAACAGAACTCCCTTTAAGGGAGCAGTCCCTCCCAGTAAATGAGTGCTGTGTGCTGTGGGGATTAGGACACATACTGAGGAGCACCAGGGGAATCCTTGACATCCTTAGTATCCCCTGTCTACCTCCCCTACTGTATCTGCTAGTAGCAGACAAAAATCCTTTCCACCCAGCTGCACTAGGCACTGGTGTGTAGTTTCAATATTTTAATTCAGCTCTGTTAAACTGCTAACAGAAAAGTATACTTCTAAAACTGTCCTTTAATCACTCATTTATCTTTTACTCTTTCTTTTGTATCTTTTCTCCAGTTTTAGTAGCAGAACCTCCACCCCAAAGGTCAGGTGTCCCACGGCCAAGCACACACAAAGCCGCCTAATCCAGCTGAGGCAGCTCCGGGGAATTGCAGAAGGGGCTGAAACAAAAGGACACAGCTCAGCACGCAACGTACATAATCTCTCAGGCAGAGTGCAGGAGAGGCTCTTGCAAACTCGAATATGCCTCCACGGGCACAGAGACACATCATATGGGGAGAAAAGACACATTTGGTGAAGAAAGACATCCCTGAGAGAAGAGCTCTAATGAAAGGAGAGCGGTATTAAAGACGTTCTGTGGCATTGTTATTCATTTTGGCAGCGAGGAGCAGCAGCTCAGTGCATTAGTCCCCAAGCAGTGCAATTCACTCAAGGCACATTGTTTGCTGTAGCCATTCAGGTTTCTGCTCAGTGCGGGCTTGGCCTATTTCCCTTTTCTTTCATGCACTGCACAATCCATTTAGGGATTTATAGCGGCTTAGAGGCCCATGTACACTGCCTTGTCTCTATCTGATTTTTATTCAGTGATAAGAAGGCTTGGGGTCACGAGTTCATTGGCACTTGCTCCTCCTTGCCATTCAAGTTGCACGGAAATCTAATTATTCATTAGTGTTTATGATTTCTTGAGGTCCACCAATGTCATCATCACTACTTGGAGAGTTTCCAGGATTTGCCACAAAAAGCATGTGAATCTGCTCTGGTGTGATGTTATAAGCAGGGGTGCAAGAGAAAACACAGAGGAGCAGGGGCATGAAAACAAATGTGATAACTAAGTGCAAAGGCTATTTGTGGTGAAAACCTTGGCCAGTATAAAGTGATGAGATTCCCATCCTGGTGCACACATATGCCAGATCATATAATGATATTTAACACTGAAAACTAAAATCTTCCTGTTTGGACATTTTCTCTGCCCTACTCTGGCCAGTAGCTCCTGACTTCTGCTCTTCACAATCACAGCACATCCAGCTACAGCCTGGAAAAGAGTATATTTGCCTCTTGTGCCTGCAGAGGCAATACTGTCTTCTTTCCCTTTCTGTGTGGGCTTCTTTAGTTTTAACCATTTCAGTGTAAATACATATCTTCACACTTCTCTCATCCTCTCAGCTTCCTGGAGAATTTGATTTTGAGTCATACAAAGAGCAGAGTTACGAGAACTAGGAAGGCTAGGAATAGCCACCAGCTCTGCTGACACCACCATAGTGAAACTCAGTGGAAATGCCACTTGTCACCAGGTTGTTGAAATTCTAGTCCTCATCTGTACTAACACCCTCCTTGGATATGGTCCTATAATCCAAGAAATATGAGGGATGGAGCTGACATATTTCACCTTACATGGAGTGAGCATGGATCTCCCATGAATGTCCCAAAGAATGGAAGTATACTTCTTAAAAAGGACACAATTGATGGATGCAGAAACCCCACTGACTTCATATTAAGCCAGATTTTTAAAGTCCCTGACAACACCCATGATAGAAGACACTAAAGAAGTAAAAAACCATTCTCTGACCATTGTGTCCTGGAGCACAGAGTACCATTTCTGAATGAAACGGAGCTGCAGAGGGGAAATAACTTTCCAGAAGTCAAGCAGCACCTGATCTCTTACATGGGAACTTTTGTGCTCCTACAGCTCCTGTAAACTTAAATCACAACTGAGATACAGTGACACAGTTGTCCATGCTTGCCTCAATGGCTTTTAGATAAAGGCAGACACCTGTTGGGAAGAGCTTAGAACATGTAAATGCTTTTATGTGTGTCTACCATAGCTTGATTATAGGTCCCAGAGTATTTGCACGGAGTGTGCTGTGTATTGCTGCACTATTTGAAGCTTTGGGTAGTTAGTTAAACAAGAAAAGGCTGGGTTGTGATTTGACTGGAGTTACTGTGTCAGACACTTTGACTGCATTGTGCCTTGCCCTGAAGGCACTGAAAATAGTCCTGGGTTCCTGTGGTGTCTGGTGGCTTGTGTGACTGTTATCCAGACTGGATTTCTGCTCCTGTCAAGTTCAGTATCTCAGTATGCTGTTGACTCAAAGGCAAAAAATTATGTCTCAATTTATTCTTCTATATTCTCATTTTGGAGATGGATAGGTTATAAATAGAACTGGATAAATAGTTTACCCTTCTGGGATCAAATGGAAAAAGCATATATTTAACAAATTACAATAATTTGGTTGGACCAAATTGAATGAGAAGTTTATTTTTGTGACATTTCTTATCATCCTTTGTTAATGAAAATCCAGGAAATTCAGGATTAAAGTCCCAGACAGTCTGGGAAACCTGCATTTCTATGCCTCAGTAACTAAGTAAAAGCCCAAGACCTTGTTGAACTCGCCTGAGGAACATAGTGATCAAAGTGATAAAATCCTGGAGCCAGGAAAGCATCACCAGCTGGCAGGTGCTGAGTGGACCCTGAGCTGAGCAGGAGCTGGGAGTGGCATTCCTAGGGGGAGATCAAGCTGCTGTAACTGAGGGCAGCTGCTGGGAACTACTCTCCAACACAACTTCAAACCTTATTCATTACATTGTTCAGGATCATTGGTTTCATCTGTCTGAGATACTTTTATATCTTTCTTGTGGATTATCAATTGCATTCAACTCCTACTCCAGCCCAAATAAGCCTGGCTTCAAGCACAAAAGCATTCCAGGGAAGATGGCTTCTGCTATAAAAAGGAAATAGCTGGCCTTTCCTACTGCAAAACTCAACATTGCTCAGTTGACTTCATGGCTACAGTCCATCCCCACTTCTTGATCTATTCCTGGATTAGCTGCTGGCTGGGTTTGAGGGATTTGATGCAGTAATTTCACATTTGAATGGCTGTCTCCTATCCATAGAACTGGTGTCAAAGTTATGAAAGTCAACAGTATTGTAGCTTTTCCATTTTAAAATTTCCTCTGAGATTTAGTGAGCATCAGATGTGGGTGGAAAGTTAGTACTTATGTTATTACTAGTTGGGTATCTGGAAAGCAGTGTGTATGTTATATTTTAGATTTGTGAACACCCATTTGATGTGTCAATAAGGAAAAAGTGCCAAGGGATTACCAAATCAAATAAAACTAAATAGTAAAGAAAAATGCAAACATTTTGACATGTATCTCTGGGATCTTCCCACCAAATCTAACAGCTGACAAGATAAATAGTAAAGTCATTTGAGGAGATGGCAGTCAGCTCACAGCTAGCCCACAAAATGTAGAAACAGATTAACTTGTTAAAAATACTGTTCACTGCAAATTATTCACTATTTTCATATTTGGTATCCAGGGGGTTTTATCTACTGAATGAAAATAGTGCTATATCTTTAATCTCTAGACATTCTCATGAACAAAGCAGGCAAAAATAGTTCTCCATATGCTCAAAATCAAGATTAAGCAAAACTGGAGGAAAAGCTTTTTTTTAAAATGGTTTTATTCTTTTTTTTTCTTTTTTACTTTTCATATACAAGGTACCTGGCCATCTCTCTTCTTGTTCCTGGATGTTTGAATTTTTACATTCTTTTAATTCTGATATGCAAACTTTCCACCATTTTTCCTCTGGAAAAACAGAAAGAAATATTCCTGGAGGAGACCATGGGAAGTAATGTAGTCTAACCCTTTGTCCTAAAATGAGATCTGCTAAACCTGTCTTAATTATTTCTAATGATTGCAATTGCAAACTCTTTCCATGTAATCTGCTGCAATGCTTCCCTGTCTTGTTGTTAGAAAATATTCCTATTGTTTAATCTAGTATCTAAACTCATTTTTCTCTTACCAATCTCTCAGTTACTTTTTGTTCTGTATCTCATGGCTGTTTGGAGCAGAGTATTTTTCTGTTTGAAGTGACTTTACATACCTGGAGGCATACACTGTGCCATTCCTATCTTTTCCAGCCCTCCCTTTGGGTTACCACCCAGGTGGTTCACAGCTTCCTTGCAGATCATTTGGAACACGTTACACATTGCATGGATGTCTGCTCTGAAGGCACAGCAAGATAAACTGAGCTAAAGCTTGCAATGTTTTGCATCAGTCTCACAGATATTTCAGCAAGATCATGCTTCTCTGTCTTTCTTGTGAGAATGCTGTGTGAGATGGTATTGAAAGCTTATCTAAATCTACTGCTTCTACCCCAGCTCTGAAGTTTCTTTCACGTGCTTATTCTTCATGAGCCCATGACTATTCCTCATCTAGACATTTTCTTTAAGGAATTTAGAAGTTGTCTGATGATTAGTTCCAGGATTTTTCTATGAATTGCTCATATTTGATCTTTTCTATGAACAACAACCCAAAAAAGGGAAATTGAACATCTTTTTTGGCCTTCTTGATATATTCCTTTAGTAAATTCCCTCTGTTAGTGAGAGAATTATTGTTTCCCTCCTCTCATGTGTACCAAGGCACCTTCAGCTGTTCTAGGGCAGCTAAGTGAATTTATACTTATTCATTGCTTGTCAATCCCCATTGCTCTTCTGGTGCATAAGAAAGGGACTAGTAATTTTTAAATATGTATAAATAAAAAATATATTTATATAGATTATTGAGACTGAGAAGAGTATATCTAATATCCCCACAGGTGAAAATACCAGTTATTAAGGTGCTTTTTATTCTCCTTGAGAAGGACACGTGAATCAATATAAATGGAATGCAGGTGATTTTCAAAGTTAAATGGGTAAAACTTCTTTGAATAGCAGCATTGATCAATCATTGCGAAAAACTGATGGTGACTGATTGCCCATCTCTTGAAACCTGCGTGAGTTTGCACAGGAGGTGTTTTACCCCTGCAAATCACGAAGCTGAATCTTTGTTGATTGAATGGAATGTTAGTGCCCCGGAGTGTGCAGATCCCGTGGATCCCAAGGCAGGGTAAATGCTCATTGAAGTCAGTAAAGCCACAGCAGCTTAGACCCTGTAGAGATCTGCTCCCCAGGGTTTGCAGAAAGAGATGGGTGACCTGACAAACTGCTCTGAAACAGAAATCCATGGGTAACAGGCAGAGCAAGAAGAGCCTTGTCAGCAGAGCACAGGCAAGGTCTCCATGAGAAGGCACAAGTGGGAACCAGAGCTGTGAGGCCTGGGGGGAGGCACAGAGGAGAAGGAAGGTAAACACGGAGCTGTGGGTTATGCAGGGAGGGTGTGAGCTCCAAACTGATGGGCAGTGGCCTGGCCACTCCTATTTCTGCCCACGCCATTTTATTTCCTTTACCACAAATGAGGATCCTGTCAGCTGCATGAGACCTGGCACACCAGGCCCCCAAGTTGTCCTGCAGCTCTGGTGGGTGTTTGTAGCTCGATTTTGGCAGGATTTCTCCAAACATCCCTGTGCAGAGGGCAGAGCCCATTCTGTCCTTCCCTGTTCCTCTGAACACTGGATACTTTCCAGACATGGTGGTCATCAGACCCCAAGAAGTGAAAGCACTGACCACTCTGGCCACAGCAGCACTGGGTACTAAAGTAATGTAGAAGAACATAAAGGATCAAATGCTGCTTCTAGAGCTAAATAAATTTTCTTTTTTTTTCTGGAAACTGATATATGTTTATTAATACTTTTCAATTTATTGCAATGCTTGTAGCAAACAATACTGCTACACAGATAAGTTTGGTGATTAAAGAGTTACCAATGACACCTACCTGATCAAATGCACTACTTCACTTAACAAGGCAGAAGTACATGTATATGTGCCACAGGTATTTGAATAGGGTTCAATTTAAACCAATTAATAAAATAGCCTGTTTGGACTAAAAATAATTGTTGTCTGAGAATACGTGAATTCAACACTGCTAGAAAATCCCTGCCATCTGACGTAGAAGGATTTATAGGTTTAGTGGAAATTGCTTTCCCCACTGTCCAGATTAAATACTGCAGGATGATTTTTTGTATGAGTAAACATCCTTCCAATAACGATGAGACCGATAATGTCTTAAAAAGAGAAACAGGATCTACATTTAGGTTTTCTTTTTCTTGTATGGACTATTTCTGGCTACAGAACCTTCAGGTAACATGTTGACTGTCCATAAAATGCATTTTAGCATCTTCCTCCTGCTGTGGGGATGGATTTTATCCACTGAATGCAGAACCCACCGACAAGGAAAAGAAATACATGAGGTGTACAAAAAAGGCAGGTGAGTCTCATTTTTTTACATTCAAGTAGCTACAGTTTGGACAAATGTAATGTTTTGGGTGATGATAAAATGACTGAAAGATAATTTGAGCTTGCATTTGCAGACTGCGATCTCTTAGGCAAAAATATTTTCTGTTGTTTCTTTTGCCAATGAGTAAGTTTTAATGCATTTTCTACAGTGAAAATCACTACTTCTTTTAAAATACAGGTTTCTGAAGTGTCTCAAAGTTTGAAAGGGTACAAAAAAGAAATATTTATATTTATGGTGGTTAAAATGTGATAGAATATTTACATGAAAGTGAAGATGAAATTTAGGTCCATGAGAATTATTGCATTCACTGAAGATTAGATGGACTTGAGATCTCGGATGAAAACATTCAGAATTTTTTATTGTTCCCATGTAATTTGTTTTATAGAGCTTTTGAGAAGAAAAAATTAAGGTCGCTCAGCAAGGCTATGGTCAGTTATCAGAAGAAACAGAAAGAGCATTCAGTGTATTGTATTGATATGCTAAAATTATTTAAAATGTTGTCTATTCTTCTCTTTTCCTTTCTATCTCTCTCTTACAAAAAGACTATGATATTTTGCTCTCACTAGCTTGTAGACAGCCATTTTAGGAGGATTTGAGTTGAAGGGTTTTTGCTGAAACTGAGTTCTGATTATTTATATTCTATTTGGAAAATATTTGGAACTTTGTGTGAGGATTTTTATGCTCAGGCACAAAACAATGTACACATGGAGGAAAAATACTTTTGGTGGGTTTTTTTTGTAAGAATATAGATGACACATTTAACTTTGTTAAAATGCTGTGTACTTCTGCTTGTGACACACTGAACCTGTGCAGTTTCTGCTTTACTATAGTGTCTGTTCTGTAAAGATTCTGTATCATCATCAGTACTGTAAAATGTATAGGGATGGAAATGCAGGAATGTCACAGTCCTGAGTAATTCAAACCACTCCTATTAGCCTTCAGAAAAAACAACTAAAAGGTGGAAGGGATGGAAAATATGATGCCTTTTTATTTCCCTACGGCTGCTTGTAGCAGGTGAGAGGTACTTTAGAGTGATTGCAGTGTCTCATTTGGTACCTGGGGATCCATGAACATTTTATACAGAGGAAGTGGCTTTAGCAGTGACACCACCTCCATGGAGGTATAACTGGCAAAATGGATGCAGTGCTCTCTTCATGACCAGCCCCCAGGGGATGTATTACCTGAGGCAGTATGGGTGCAAGACAGACAAAAAAATCCCAATTTTTGTTGAGGTTTCATGACAGTGACAGCAGAAGTGATGTGCTTGCTGTAGCAAATTTAAGAAGCAAGGTACTATGTGAGCTGGGAAGCATCCAGACAAGAGGAATGTGCACACACAGCCATGTTCTTGCTTATCATCTTTATGGAAAGTTCTACACTGCACTAAATGCTTAACAGTGTCTGTGCAATGGAGGGACAATATAACAAATCAAAGTAGAAAAGTGTTAGAAATGAGTGAAAATGGAAAAGAAATATCTATTCAGTAAATGCAGGAGCTGCCTCTTCACCCATACTTTGGATATAAGGTGTAATTGGTCCAGGGTAAGCCCATCAGGAAGCCCTGAGGTGGTGTGGCTCTGGAGAATTGGCCCTACTGCCCTTCCAGCATGCTCACACCGGCCTGGGAGGTCATTTCTGTCCTACATCTTCCTCAGTAGGTCACAGTGATGTTGAGGAGAGCTGATGGGGAGAGAGGAACAAAGCTGGCCTGTGGCTGTAGGGTTGTCCACCAGCAGTGTGGTGCCCAGTACAGCACCTGCTTTGTCCTGTGATGGGACAGCCTGGGAGACACCCAGGTATGGCAAAAAACAATGATAATTGCCATCCATAGGATGACCATAGGACCTTAGGATTTCCTCCTGAGCACAAACAACAAACCCTTCTGTACCAAACCCCTAACCTTCAATGTCAAACTCAGAACGGGATTGCAAGTGTTTGTTGACTCTGGCTTTGATCCATTTGGTCCTGTTCTATGCTATGTTGGCTATATAAAACAGTTTTGAAGTAGACATGATTCATTAGCACTTCAATCAAAGTCCACGACTTTTTCCATCACAGTGTTAGATACTGGATGCAAAACACAGCAATGGAGGATGCTATATAACATCAGAAAAACTTGCAGAGTAAATGTTTTCAGAACATTTAGTATTTGACTCTGTTTCCCCTTCATTTCAACACCCAGCTCTGAACAGCCTTTATGCAGGAGGAGAAGTTAGAGTAATTGACCTCTTTACTCTTCTCTGAACACTCCTGTCTCTTGCTCCATAAGGCTTGTGTTAAGGACCAGGATGGAAATCCATCTCTTCACTCTAGCCTTTCACTTCTGAAGAAAGACACAGGCCTCAGTGGAGATTGATGGGGAAATCTATTTGAAGTGGAAAACGCTAGGTCCACACCATCACAGCATGGTCAGGATGGCTTGATTTGCACCCATGCCCTCCCTAGCCCCCAGAATCCTTTCAGGACAGCAAGATCATCCTCTTGCCCTACTGCCAGGGCTCAGCGCCAGCCACCAGTGTTGGCACATGGCAGACGCACCTGCTGTAAAAAGCTGCCACTTTGGGTGGGCTGCCAGCATCCTGCTGTCCCTGACAGACGTGTCCAGCTTTGCTCCAGATTCTCATGGTGCAGCTGATGGAGGAATACATAGGCTTTTTGATTGTTTCTTTGGATGGTATGTTAGTTTCTTCCGAGGAGACTCGCTTGCTCTGAACTCTGCTTGCAAGTTAAAACTCATCACTGGATCTGCAGTTTTCAGCTCTGGGGCTTGTCTTTTCACCTGCTCAGATCCAGCTGAGCTCACATCCACAGCCTTCACATTCTACAGATATGGTGAATGGAGTACATGGGGAGCTGCAGGGTCAGACACCTTCTCTGTCACAATTTTTGTCACTGCAGATACCCCATTCTAGCATGAGACATAAGAGTTGTGAAGAAGAGTAAGCAGATAGGCAAGATTTTGCCCACAGGAGTTTATTCATGCACTACAGTCTTATGAAGATTGGATTTGCATGACAGGAATTTTGAAAAGGTCCCAAATAATTCCTTAAATAAAGCTGCTGAGGCTTTAGCACATAGTGTGACAAGAAAATGGCAAATCAGTCTAGGTCAAAGTATGCAGACAGTCACAGTGAAAGCAGCATAGTAGATAGCTTTATTGCATGGGACTTACTACAGAGCCCTCCAATATTGTAATTCACTGCAAAAATATCTGTGTGCCAGTCAAAGACTCAACTACTTAGTTTTGCTAATCTCCAGGACAAATCACCTCAAAGGAATTTCACTTCAAAGAGCAGCAATACAAAAATAAAAGCTTTCTCACCTTGCAGACCTGTTCACAGTTTGCAGTCAGCAGTGTGCAAAACCTGCAGGGACTGCAAGGCTTTTTATGCCTGTTAGATTCAGAGTGCCAAAACTCCTACAGGAAGGAGCTGGGTTCCGGAGCACTGGCAAGAGAGCTGTCTGCTGTTTTCCCAACTGCTCAGGCTCTTGGAAAGCCACCAGGCTTTGGAGGGGGGGTCACTAGAATGATGCAAAGGCTCACTAAAAGTCACAACATGGTTGTGCCAACAAAAGGGCCAAAGCCTGTGTTGCTAATTAGACTTGTAGAATCTACTAGAGAGGATGAGCGATAGGAAAAGAACTGTCCTGGAGCTGAGCCATGTTGTTCTGCCAGAGCTAACTGCTGGAGGAAAAAAAATCTCTTTTAACACTAAAATCTCCCTGGACAGCATTAAAACCACCTTTCAGACAAACAGCTCTCAACAGAAGAGATTTCACTGTGAAAGATCTACAGATCATGTTTGTTTAATCTTACCTAAGAGAGTCACTTCATGTTGTTAGTCATGTCCCTACCATTCCCTGACTACGCTGCAATAATTTTGCCTCACTCTTATCTCTGAATAGTAACACATTTGCTTAAACAAATCTTGCTATATACAAGCTGTCTTTAGACCAGACTTCTGGAGGGTACAGTAAGCCTGTAAAATGCCTGTTGAAGGCATTTCCACATTACCAGTGGCAAGCCAGATCCAGTGAGCCCACAGCTCCCAAGACATTGCTTTCCAGGATCAGTTTGTGTCTGGACATCCTCTGCTCCAGCAGTGCTGGGTCTCAGGAGAGCAAGAGGCCTAGTGTGGACTTCAGGCCAGTGCAAATAGTATGTCTCCATCTCCTCAGTTGGTAACTTGCCTCTCCCTTTCCTCCTTTTATTTTCATCTCCTTCACTCCTTTTCTTTCCCTCATTCAAGGTTTCTCCTCTTCTTCAATAAGCTGTTTCTCTTTTTTAGTGTTTTTTCTTTTTTTTTAATAGTTTTTTTTTTTTTTTTTTTTTTTTTTTTTTTTTGTCCTTTTTTCTGCCCCCTGCTTCACCTGAATCATTTTTTTCGTCCCTAGCCACATCCCTTGCCCTTGTCACAGAGATCTGCCAAGATTTGCCCTGTTGCTTTTAACGTCATATTACTTTGTGGCTTATTTCAAACCCTTTTCTTCCCTCCAATAGCAGTCCTCTTCTTTAACTTGTTATACATTAGCTTATTTTTTGTAATTGCTTCGCTATTTCTCTCATTTGCTTTATCACCCCTGTCATTCTTTCAAGAAATTTCAATCGTGCATGCCACCATTTCTTGGACCAGTCATAAGTGATACCCCTCTGGTTCTCATAGCAAGTGATAATGGTTTGAAAACTGCATTTTCTACTTTCATCATTATCACCAGCCTCCTTTCATCCCTTCTAGAATTTACTTTGGGTCTATGCCCTGCACAGCTTCCTAACTTTATTCACGTCATTAGTGGCAGAACAAAACTACTGGTACTTCTGTAACTATGTTCATACACCCAAGTACTCTGCAACTTTCCTTGGCCCCTACTGATAGAAGCTCCAGGCAGCATTGCAACTTCCTCAGGATTAGCAGCTTCATGTTTTCTTCTGGCCCACCATTACTGCAATGTGTTTTATGAGCTGGTGTGAAGAAACATAACAGGCTGTGTGCAGCCTAGCCAAAAAAAAACCCAAAACCCAAAAAAAACCCCAGAAACACCAACTGCAAACCAATTCAAAGATGCTGCAAGGTAATATCTTCCCTCCTGAGTGCATATAAATTGATTTTCTCATTCTAGGGTTGAGTTCACATCTGAAATGGTGATGGTTTTTCTTCTAAAAAATGGTCAATCACCTTCCAAACTCACTTGTGGGAAAGCACTTGCAGATTTCAGAGTGAATTTCACAGTGTGATGACATGCCATGTTTATGTGTTTTCTTTCAAATTTCTTCTCCTTGCTATGCATTGTGGAAAGTCTTGAGTGATAGATTCCTGTCCATCTTCACCAAGCTACTCCTCAATTTATATTCTTGTGCCATATCACTAGGTCAACTTCTTTCCCACTCCAAAAGCCCTGCTCAGGCTGCCTGCCAGGCTCCTCCACCTCCAAGATTCTATCTCCTACTCTGTTATTTTTTCCAGCTATGGACATTGTATATGTGAGATGTGGACATGCCTTGGTGTTGCTAACAGCATTGAAATGCCTTCTGTCTGGTTTGCTACTCTATTCCAAATAATGCTGAACCATTGTTTGTCCCCTTGAGCACATTAAGCTGATGTTGACCAAGAAATATCACAATGACACTGATACCTCCTTCCTTAGCACTAACAGTTGGTTTGGAGGCCATCAGTATTTTAAGATAATCTCTGAAAGAACTATGGAAAAATTTAAAAATGTAAGGTAGAAATCAATGTACACTTTTCTGAATTTGCTAGCACTGAAGTTTTCTGAAGTCACTTGGCATCATGGGATTCTGCTGCAATTCTCCACCCATAGTTCTGATTTTAACTACCTTGACCAGTTACATATCCTCAGTAAATATTGTTTCCAGTTATTACTCTTTCATCCAAAATAATTTATAAAGTTATTGAACAACAGTGATCCTGTCATAGGTATCATAGGACTACACTGAGAAACTTTCTTTGTGGTAAAAACTCTCCATTATTCCTCTGTTTCTTGTTTTATAACCATTGACATGCGAGGAGCTTCTTTCTCTCTGATTGATTTCTTTACAAGAAGAACCTGTCAACAGTCTTGTGGAATTTGAGGTACAATGTGTCATCTCAATCACTCTTGTCTACAAAGTCACTAACTTTTTAGAAAAGTCCTTTACATTTACAGCAACTGCCTGAAAGGAGGTTGTAGTAAGGTGGGTGCCAGTCTCTTCTCTGAGGTAACAAGTGACAGGACAAGAGGAAATGACCTCGAGTTGCACCAGGAGAGGTTTAGATCAGATATTAGGAAAAATATTTTCATGGGAATGGTGATAAAGCATTGAAACAGGCTTCTCAGGGAAGTGGTGGGGTCACCATCCCTGGAAATGTTCAAAAAACATGTGGACATGGCATTTGAGGTCATGGTTTAATGATGAACATGGTGATGGTCCCAGCTTGATGGTTGAACTGAATGATTTTAAAGGTTTTTTCCAAACTTAATGATCCCATGATTCTGAAGTGCATAATATCCCTCAAGAGACGTCAAACTGCCTCTTCCTCTTCTTCAATACATACTATATTTATCTGGTGTCTACTTTTGGTGGTTTTTACTATCTTTGTAGCTAATTAGCCAGTGGAACAGTCAGTGGCTTTTTAGAGCTCCAAAGAAGCGAAAAGCTGTCGCCTTCCACTCCTCTGTCACCAACTGGTTCAACAGTTTCTTACTTGGTTTTCTTCTGGGTGAAAGCCTGTTGACTTGTTACTGTTCAATCCATTTACTTTAAATCTATCTCTGTTCCTGTGTCAATATGAATATTTCTTAATGTTGCCCCAATAGCAGATTTGTTACAATTATGCTTTTTCTGTTCTATTCTATTACAATTCTATTTTTTTAGCTGCTTATTCCCCGTTCATCATTTATAGAATTATTTCTCCATATTCCCCACAGTTCTTAGTATTATCTTTTACTGCAATTCATTGTATTGACATCAGACCTTTTCTCCAACATGTTGTGGCTGCTTTGAATTCTGACCCTAGATCCCCAAATGCCTGTTTCTCTTTCAAGCATGACCTCATGCCTGAGTTTTATAGTTCTGTCATCTGTTTTATTACTGAAAATATTGACCAGCTATTTCCAGGATGAAATCTGTGAAATGCTGTTTAATTTCTCCCAGCAGCAAATTAATAGCATTACATTAACCATGGTCCTTCAACCATGTTCAAAGTCACAGTTTCATCTCAACCCTATTTCCCTTGTTTAGTAATGAAATATTAAAAACCCCACTCAAATCTACTTTTCCTCCTGCTTACACTAAGGCAGCCAGTTACGCTGTCAGACAGGACATTAGACTGGTTTGACGTCAATTATTGCAAAGATTCACATTGACTGATCTTTATAATCTCATTATTCCCTGGGGGAGGGGCAAACCAGTGGATCACTTGAGTTTGTCACAATTTATTTTCACATCTCAAATCTCCAACTTTCTTCTTTTGTACCCTTCTTAAAACCAGGTATTTTTTTCCCCCTCATGCTCTCCCAGGGGCATCACCCATCTCTGAGGAGTCCTTGGATGTGATGACTTACAGCTCAGGGTCCGTAGCAGCTGGTACTCCCTGCACTCCTGGGGAAGTACCATCAGCCTCTGTCAACTAAAATACCTCCAACTGTCTAAATACTCTTTAAAATACCCATCCCTGATCTACACTGTGCTGACGTCTGCTTGCAAGTCAACTTTTCTTCTGAGACTGGGTCAGACATGAAACCTTTCAGCATGTCTGCATTGCCCCAGTAGTTCTCTCCTTCCCTTCACCAGTTTCTCTTTTTCACTTGGCTGAGCCCTGGCATGATACCTGCCTCCTTCTAGCTGGCAGGATGGATCTTCTGCTTCCTCCAACTCTTCCTTTCAACATACGTGACACAAAACTCAACAAACACCCACACACTGGATGCAATTCCTGCAGCATAGGGGCACTGCCATTTTTGCAATATCAGGTACAATGTCAAGACCTCAGGTGACATGACTTTTCTGTGAGTAATCAATATGTGTACACATGTTCCCTTTTTTTTCTTTAGTCTGTGTTTTTGTCCAGGCAAAGAACAAAAGAAGTGCAACTTTTAAAGTGTGTATATATGTCTCCTATGTATTTTGGATTCTGAGACCAACCTGTATTCAAGTAATAATGGATTAAAATGGGGTTCTCATTGAATTTTCTGTATCACTCTAAAAAAAAAAGAAAAAGGTAGAAGAGCTCTGAATCCCACTATTTCTCAGACTTTGTGATGTAAACATCAAAAATAGTGCTATTTTCCCCTTTCTTTTAATATACTTAACAATATATATTATAATAATAATGTATCACCTTTCTTCACAAACTGTAAACCTACTAATCACAAGGACACATGGCCCAACATAATTACAAACAAACAAGGGCTTGACAAATGCCAAAAAATTAATACATTTAATGATAAATTTTCCTCAGTTCTTAGAGGTTTTTTTTTTTACATCTCATGGCTTTGCAATTCTCCCAATTTTAGTGCAAATTAGTGGGTTTCTATCCTACTTTATTCCTGGGGAATTATTGTGTTACACAGTGGATCATGTCTGGTGAAGTGCAGGTACGAGCAGCTTCCTCCTATTTCAAGTTTGATCTTTCCTCCCTCAGGTGCTGGGTAGGTTTTCTTCCCATTACCTCACTTTTCCTCCCTCCACAAAGCTCTTCTCGGGGCTCTGGATGACTTCTCAGTCTTCTCCTAGATCTACTACACCACCTATCCACCAGCACATCCTGCTTGCTGAGAAAGCCTTGCCAACCCATTTGCAAGTCAAAGGCATGTTATGGAGGAACTTTCTGTGAACTTCCTGATCCAAACACTCTTTTCTTCCTCTGGGACACAGGCTGGGAAGTTCTTTAGACCAGCAAGGCTCATATGTCTCCAGGAGCTGGACATTATCTCTGTCCAGCACCTCTCTGTGAGGGTACACTGCACCCATGGAAGACTGTCCAGGCTCTCTGTGCCCCAGGAGTTATCCCACAAAATGATGAGGCAGTGTTTGAGTCTGATGTCTCCTCTCTTCTCTGCTCCTTCTGATATCTTCTGGCATTACCCAATGTTTCCTTTCCCTCCCCACCTCTGCCCATCCAGAGTCTTTTCTCCTCAGTCTCACCCAATGCACAGGCACTGTTGCAGATCCCAGATCCCTTTATTTCCGCCCCACTTTTTCTCTGCAGAAACCTCCTGTATGTTTGCGCATACAATCCCCAGTTCCTTTTTGCTTCTCCCCCATTCCCTAACACAGCATTCCCCTGTCTGGTTTTGGCCTTTAACAGGATGTTGATGTGGTATGAATCCCAGTCACTAACTGGTCATAAATCAGGGAGAAAAACTGGCTCAACCAGCTCCATATCCCCCATTGCCTTGCATCAGTGGTAAGGGAGCTGTGGATCGGCCACTCTGCAGCACAGCATAAGCACAGCACAGCCCTGCAGAGCTCATATCTGATAAAGTTAAGTATGTGGTGGTTTCAGAGTGTGGTGATGGGATTCCACAGTCTCTGCACCAGAGAAGGAATGGGGGTATCTCCCAAACATGAGATAAGAAGAAAGGAAAAGGGCCCCCTGGGTCTCTTAGCCCCAGCTGCTGCTGCTGCCAGGCCTCCTGCTGTGGCAGGCACCTCTGTTCAGGGTAGGAGGCTTGGGGTGAGTTTTAGCTACATCCTGCTTCTAAAATATTGCTGATGTCACAAGTATACAAAGTGGCAAAGATTTTGCTGCAGCCACATCTCAGCAGTATTTCATGAGTCAGGATCTGTTCTGACATTTCTTCTCTGATCTGAGGTCTTCCATGCAGACTTAACAACACAAAATGGGATGGAGAGAGCAGACTGTCCCAGACTTTAATGAAATCTGATAATAATATTAGTATTAGACCAGTCTACCAAACCCACCAGCACTGTTCCTCAAGGATGCCATCCCTTGGACCCAGGAAAGACTGTATGAATCTGGCTGCAATACTTCAGCAACTTTCATTTTCATCTTGAGGAAAATACATTAGCTCTTTCTTTTTCCTGAAGAACAGAAACTGTATCTTAATTTAAGTCCTCAAGGAAGAAATGTTATACTACTAAGAGTGTGAAACAGATCGCTGTCTACTACTGGTTCATTGCCTTCCACAGAGAAAAGAGAGTATGGTTTATAGGTGGGAAATGTATGTTGCAGAAGTAATTGCAAACTAAAATGCTGCAATGGGTAATGACCTCTCCCACATTTGTTTTGGTTGCTTCCAAAAGCTCTTATTTCAAAGATGAAGAATACTGTGTGGTTTCTGGTGCACATTGCACGTATGGATCTGACAGTCCTCTGGCACATGTCCTATGAAGCTGGGCATTTGGAAATGCCTGTTGAGACCTTCAGATGTCACGGTTAGACTGTTTCTTCTGAAAATCAGACACTGTTAACCCTAACCCTGCACCCTTTTTGCTGTGTTGGAGGGACTATAAGAGCCATAGGAAATATCATGCTTTAAAATACAAAGAGAGTAACTGCTTTTTGCCTTGTGTCTGTAGCAGTAGTGATCAAAATCTGAGATGGTGGATTTTCTTCCCCAGCTATCCTGTGCTTCAGCCACCTCATTGCCTCCCAGCCCCAGCAAGCCTCACACTTTGAGGTAGAGGCATCTCAAGATCCCTTAAAGCAGTGGGTAGATCCGGGGCAGTAAGAATGACTTTGAAGAGCTTGCATCACCCCAGCTGCCTTCAGGGGCCCAAGAGCTACTCTAGCAATGCACAGGGAGCACAGAGACTAAATGCCACTCTGCTCCAGTTGTTGCTTTTTAACAAAGCATCTCTGTGAGCTTCATGAGACATGAAATGCCTTTTGGCATTGTAATGGCTAGGAGATAAATATTAACATTGTGGCGGGGGGAAAGAAGGGTTGTTCATTATTCAGTATATTTTACCTCAAGAATGATTGCTGAGTTTTAAAGACAGCCTGTCACCCCAGTGAAGGCAGGAGGAACACTCACAGCCAGTTGTGCTGAGCAATCTGTGCTCAGTGCCTGGGCTGGATCTCCTGGGTGCAGCTGTTGACCGCAAACACCCAGGAGCAGTGGAAGACAGCAGCTTTCCATTGATTCACAGCCCACACAGGCAGGGTAATGGGGTCCCATGATAGGCCTGTCATTGATCACTGGGACAGCAGAGGACTACCCAGGAACCAAAGCAATAAAGTTATTTAGTAGAAATAGAAATGGGGCTTCAAATCGAAGTAACTGGGTAACAGGTTAAAATTTTTTGCTGCCACAGAGCTGTGACAAAGGGAACAGGACTGGCAAAAAGAAGCTAAATACCCGAACCAAAGCTCAAATGAGCACAGTACCCTGCAGTGGATGGAGCATGGGGGACATTTTATGCTTGTTTGTGACAAGGAAATAAAGTTCATTTTAGAGGAGATAGAGAAACACCTGGAGGAAATAAAAGGAAGCACCCAGGGTTGCTCAGTGCAGAGAATGGGGATGATTTGACCATGAATCCTTGATAGCCATGCCTTGAAGTCTCCCTTGACAAGCAGAATAGGGACAGAGCCACCATGAAGCATTAGATAATACCTACAAGGGAAATGAAAATTAGAAATTGCAAGAACATGGCCCACTTCATCCCTGTTCAAATACCAGCACTATTCCTGAACAGCCAAGAGTTTACTAGGACACTTTAAAGTCATATAAATCGGTCAGCTTGTTGCCAGAATCTGCTTATCCCCAAAACACAAGAAATTACTTCCTGACAGCCAGCAGATGAGAAGCAGGCAGCAGTGAGACATATCAGCAAGGGTGTAGAACAAGGCAGAAGACTCCAAAAAGTGCATTTCTCATTTGCAAGTGTTTTGCTGTGTGATGCTCAGGTCCAAGCAGTGCCACAGACGCTGCTTCTTGTAACGGCAATGGTGCTGCATGGCCCAAATTGCTCCCTCAAACACCAGTCTGTCTGGGCACTTATTCCTAGAATTCCTCTGGGAAGCACAGAGCAGATTCTGTGATAAAAAATCCTACTCATCCAGGGCTTCACTTCAGGGTGATTCAATGCTACAGCTCCACATGCCCATTCCTGGCCTAGTGTCTGCTTCTCTGTGGCAGCAGCAAGATCAATTTCCCTCCAATACTACTGGCCTTTGGAGTGTTCCCAGCCCAGAAAGGAACTGTCCCACAAGTCCTGGGGGTCCTCCACCACACACCAAAGGGTGTCAGCTCAGGTGCTGACAACCATTACTGCAAAAGGAGTTTGCCACTGTAAATTTCCACTGAGGGATTTGAAATGTATACTAATGGGCAAAAAGCTTCATTAGTATAATTTATTTAAGCTAGCATTTATTACAGAGAGAAGCTAATTTTTTTACTTTTAGTTAAAGATGACTTAGAACAGTTGAATGTTTAAAATATTACTTTTGCTCAAGCCAGCACTTACATCGCCAAAAGCAATATCCTTACCTTTAATGACTAAATAAAGTATTGACCAAAGACCCGAGAAGATGCTTCTTGACAGCCAGCTGGGGGATGGTATGAAGCCAGAATCTAATTTCACAGCTTATTTTCTTTTTTTTTTTTCCCCTTGAAATAATTTGAAAATATTTTCTTCTCATGGACATACCTGTCTGACTCTGGTCTGTAGGTGTAACGGCTGTGGCCCTGACAGCAGAGGCCCCATGGCAGCTGCTGTCTCCAAAGGCCCTGGTGTTGCCAGCCAAAGCTGGGCAGGTGGGACCTGAGCTGCCTGCCTGGGTACTTTGCCAGGCAGTCAGAAGCAGAGACATTCCACCTTACAAAAATCATGGCTCCCCTCCTTCTGCCCTGTCCCCGCTGTGAGCCCGAGCATTTCCCCATCACCACCCTCCACCAGGCCCAGGCCCAGCCTGACACCAGCCTGTGGTGAAAGGGTAAAACAAAAGGAAAGCACCATTTCTCACCTGTGACAGAAGGTGATGCTGCAGGGATCCTCTGCTTCCTTCCTGACATCCTCTCCCACCTGCCAGGTGTCCACCTGTCTCAGCTCTCCCTTTTCCCATTGTTCCCATGCAGCCGGCCGCAGCGGCAGAGACGGGAAGCCCACGGCGAGGTGCACAAGCAAGGCAGGTAAGCAGAACCCTCAGGAGGCTGCTGCTGGCCCAGGCCCCTCGGCCACATGCCCGTGGCTAGGCCGGGCAGGGGAAGAGGGCACCCCTTGGGCAAGCCACTTGTCTTTAGTACTGGCCATGCCATTAGCGGGATCCAGCCGGCCCCAGAGACAGCCCCGCTGCCTGACACCCGCATGGGGGTGAGGTGTGAGGCCATGGCCATTTGCCACACCCCCTCAGGCTTCATGTGGCGCTGATGCAGGGTTTGTGTTGCCTGTGCTGTGTCTGTGGGTCCCTTCCCTCCAAGAATCCCTTCTGCAGAGCCCAGCCTCTTCCATAGGATCTCCATCATACCACTTGTCCTTCCCACTGCCACTGGCAGGGAAAAAGCACCTGTCTGAGCACAGTCAAACCTGCTCTCAAATGTTTGCTTTGTCAGTGGCTGCCTAATACTGCTCCTCTGTCTTGGACAGGCATAAACCTTCCCTAATGTACACTCACACGTCTTTCAGAGGCTGAACTAAACCTAAAAGAGAAGCAGGGGCCACCTTTTAAAATGCCTGAGGGATAATTAATGATTGGAACTCACTGATGGAAGCAGACAACTCAACCCTCCTAGAAATTATTGAACTCAGACTGAGTATCTTTCTAAGATACTTTGTAGTCCAGATAAAGCTGCCCACAAGTCTGTGAGAAGTACAGCATGGCTGAGCAGTCTCATTTATGAGAAATTTATCTCAGGAACTTATTCTTCATCAAGTTTCTTTGTCAACCTCTTTTCCTTTAATCTATTTCTTGTCTTGTGTATATTCAGATGAGTGCCTCTCTGAATGTGCCATCTTTTCTAAAATCAAGAACCAGCAAAACCTTTCCTCCTTTTTTGAGCCCTCCTGCCACCCAAGTGGCTGGCGTGTAGCTGGCTCTGAGGGCAGCAAAGGCTTCCCCTACACAAGGGAGCAACCAATGCCATCAGCATCCCAGCCACAGCACTGGGGCACTAAACAGCAGTTTGTACTTTGGATGTGGAAGAGGATCATAGCCCCCTCTTTCCAGCATTTGGTGCAACCACAACAGCTTCTGGAATTACCCTCCCAGGCTCTTTAATGCTCAGAGACCTCCCAGGTCTGTAATGCTCCTTTTTATCCTTGATGGAAATCTGGGGCAGAAGCTAATCATTTTATCCCAAGTTAGGGAATGGCCTGCCTCCTGGCCTGGTTCCCAGACTGTCTCCATTTTGTTCCTGGGCAACAGCCAGTAGCTTATTTGATATATTGTTTCCCTAATTCCTGGCCTCACACTCCATCATAACTCAATGTCAGGAATGCCTTCCCTTCTCCACTTATCCACACATACTATTTCTCCAGCCCACACTTTTTAATGACTGTCCCCAAACTACTGTATGTAGAGAGGATTTTACAGGGACAAAAAGTCACCAAACAAAAGTTTTCTCAGTGCCAGAATTATCACAGGTGCCTAAGATGTATGCTGAGTGCAGGAATCTATTTTTAATGACATGCTGCCAACCACTGCCACAATCACAGGTTCATGGGGTGGGTGTTCTGAGTAGTGAATGGTGTGAAACAAGAGCATACTTCTCCCAGGCAGTGCTCCAGGCTCACAGCTGTGTTTCTCTCCTCCTGGCAGCCCAATCTTAAAACGAAGCCCTGACATCACCAAATCTCCCCTGACAAAGTCAGAGCAGCTGCTGCGAATAGATGACCATGACTTCAGCATGAGACCAGGTTTTGGAGGTATGAAACATCCACATTTGTCACTGTTCCTGCTTTACACTGTCAGTTCTTTATACTGGAACATGTACAGCAGTGAAGAAGCAGATTGGCTTTTCTGTCTCTAATTTCTGTTATTTTGAGTTGTGAATTCATGGCATACCTGGGGGAATAGAGGTGCAGTGAAATAGCCTTCTGGATGAGAAAAAAGCATAGTCAAAGGCATGGAAATGTGATTAACAGGAAATCACTGGTGCTCAGTGACACTTTCCTCTGATAAAAATCTGCAAATACACCTTATGTTTATTCCCGGATGATGGGGGAAATTCTAAGTTTTTGTATTACTATGGTCACACGTATACATAATCAAATGATATAGTGCACTTACTTCATTTATAACCCAAAAGAAAAAATGTTGACTGCCTGTGTTAATGCTTGCTCACAGTTTTGTGGCTCTGTGCTAGGGGAACCTAAGCTTTCAGGGAAATGGATAAAGGAGAACACGTTTTCTTTCAGCCCATCGGATTAGAGAATGTTGTAATTTATCTACCCTTTCTGGCTGACAGATGGTCATTCAAATCCAGGATACCATTATATACTCTGATGAAAGAAGATTTTATCGCTAAATGCTCAATATACCAAATACCAGCATGTTCAATTAATTTAAAAACATTTCGGCTGCACAGCAGTTCACTAATGTGAGCATTATTTTACTTGACAGCTCTCCTAGATTGTAATTGCCAGAGGTATATGGGGACTAGTCAAAGCTTGGAGGAGGGAAAAAAGTTCAGAATCCCTATTACATGGGGTCACAGTTAGATCCTTCCCCTCAGGAGTCTCAGGCTCAGTGGCACATGCCTATGTCCTGCAATGCATCCCCTCCTGTCACCCTTTCTTTTCCAGAGCTGAGCACTGAGACTTGTGAAAGTCAAATGCACACAGCAGCTCTCATGGATGTTATTAGCCTGCAAGGGGAGCAGAAGTGAGGGAAAATCTCCCACATTCCCTTAGTTGTGCCACCACTCCTCTCACTGTGAATGGATTCTCTTCCAGTAATCTGTCTTGCCAGTCCTGGACCCAAGCACTAGAGCTAAAAATAGTTAAAATTTCTTTTAGATTTTGAAAGGATACATGTTTTTACACAATAAAAAGAGAATGTTATTAGTGGGTCAGTCTTATTACTGACTTTAATTTTTATTAGGAGATTTTTGTTGTGAATTCAAATCATTTATACTTTCTATTGGTTTACTGTTGTTTCTATTTCAGACTGAGCATCTATTTCTATCTGTAAGATAGTAAAGCCAGAGGAATACTTTGTCTCATGAGATCTGTACTTTGTCAACTCCTATTTTTTTTTTTCCCTAGGCCCTGCAATTCCTGTTGGAGTGGATGTCCAAGTTGAAAGTCTAGACAGTATTTCTGAGGTGGACATGGTAAGAGTCAGAGATGGGACCTCTGGGGACCAAGACTCTGCAGGCTACCTGAGTTTGTGTCTGTGGGGTTTGAGTACTGCCAAGGACAAACACTCCACAGGCTCCAAAGGCAGATTCAGGTTTGATCTGAATCTGCCAACAATTACTTCTATTGACCTCATGCTACCATTTTATGTCCCTTGAAGCAGAAGGAAGAAATCTGACATTTTCTTTTCTCTAGGACAAAATGATAAAACGTTGCCAAGACTGTCTCGAAGGACTTGGGTTTCTGTATTTTCTTAAATAGTGATTAACACACTTAAAAGTTCTGAGGAGACCAATGAATGTGTTTCTTTTAAGGCATTTACATGCTGCAGATATAGTGTCACTTCGGGCATGTTCTGAGGTAGTCAGGGGCCAGACAGCTCCCAAGGAAAAGGGGAAATGTCTCTAAGCTGAAAGAGGGTAGGTTTTGATGAGACGTAAGGAAGAAGTTCTTTACTCGGAGCATGGTGAGGCACTGGAACAGACTGCCCAGAGAAGCTGTGGATGCCCCATCCCATTCAAGATCAGGCTGGAGAGGGCTTTGAGCAACTTGGCCAAGTGGAAGATGTCCCTGCCCATGGCAGGGGAGTTGGAACAAGATGGTCTTTAAGGGCATTTTTCCATTCCAAAGCATTCTATGATTCTATGACCCACAGAGTTTCTCAGTAACTCAGGTTTTGCTTTAGAAGAGAAAAAAATCACTCCCCAATACAGAATATTTTTCAAAAGGTTTTGCCTTTTCAACAAAATTGTTAAATAACTCTGAAGGTTTCACAAGAAGCCTCAAATTCTCTGTACTCCTAATTAACAGACAGAAGGTTAAAGAGCCTGCACTGGACCTCCTCCCGTGCCTGAACCAGGAACTGGGCTTTGTGGCAGCACAGCTGGTGGTTGGCAGACACACTGGTGGCATGTCAAGCTCTTCTCACTGCAGCTATTTCAGTTTCTGAGTGGGCTGGGATATCTGCACTCATCTGACCTCAGGGGTGAGCATTTTCCCCACAGCTGGGGACCCTTCCAGCTCACTCTCTGACTCCAGTGCTCTTGGCACCCCGACAGCTAGCCACGGGTATCCTGAGCTTTCACCTGTCCTGGTTGAGGAGAAAGCTTGTGAAAAGGTGGCCAGAGAGCCCCTAAAAAGCTTTGGGACTTGAAAGCAAAGTGGAAGAACTAACATTGAGGAGTTAAAAGTTAAAAAAAAAAACCCTAAACCCCTAAAACACACCACAAACCAAAAAAAAAAAAATCCCTAACAAAAAATCTATTCTTGTTTTTTTAAACAGACATTACAATTTTGAATTAGTTCCCATAACTTTTGAATACTGCTCCTGTTTCTCCTCTAATGCCATGTGACAACACTCATTAACATGGGAAATCCACTAGATGGCCTTGGGTTAAAAAAAAAAAAAAATTCAGGGTCGATTTTGGCTGTTAGCAAAATAATAATGGAGAAGATTTTATATTTTCAGAATCAATTCTTTTTAACTTATGCAGCTTTACAGAATAAAGCGATGGTGCTTAGCAAGATCACTACTTGCTTTTTAAATGAAGACATATCAGTGACAGTTATTCATTCTGTACTAAGCTAAAGCTTGAGAAGTGAGTTGTGTCTGAACCCAGTAAATCTGTCTGACCTGATGAACTAACAAGCTGCAGCTGGTGATGCCCCTTGCAGCTCAGGCAGCGGATGTGCCCTCAGGAGAGGTGCTTTACAGTTCCTGGTTTGTCCCAGAGAGAAGCAATCACTACAATGCTGGTAAGGTGTAAGTTGTGACAGAAGCCTGTTTGCTGCAGGACTTCACCATGACACTTTATCTGAGGCACTACTGGAAAGATGAGAGGCTGTCCTTCCCCAGCACCAACAACCAAAGCATGACCTTTGATGGCAGACTGGTGAAGAAGATCTGGGTCCCTGACATGTTCTTTGTCCACTCCAAGCGTTCCTTCATCCACGACACCACCACAGACAACGTCATGCTGCGGGTCCAGCCAGATGGGAAGGTACTCTATAGCCTCAGGTAAAACTGCATTTGGTCAATGCAAGCTATTAGTGGAAAGAGAAAGTGGTTTAATTGATTCCCGTATTGTGTTTTTGCATGACTTCATACAAAAACGGATAAAAAAGAATGAATGTGCTGACTATCCACAAACATCTGAGTGCCCGTGTGAGTCCATTTAAGTGCCTGTTGCAGAAAGCCAGTTTCTGTGCCAGCTTTGTTGGTTTGACTAGTCCCTTCACCCCGGGAGCATGGCCAGCCCCTGTTCCTGCTGGGAAGCTGCAGCCAGGCGTGGCAGTCCCTCAGAGCAGCTCAGCAGGGGCCAGCAGGTTGCAGTCCCCGCGGGGCATTGCTGAAGAGGCAGGGCACATTCCAAGTAAAAGAGCAGTGCCTGATAATGAAGAGAAGTCCAGTGCAGCTCTAGTTATCCACTTCACTACACAGCAAAGTCTCTGAGCCTAGCAAAATGTTAGGTTTCTATTCTTGAAAGCAATAATGAAGAAGTATAAATTGTACTAACTGCCACTTTATGATAAGCAAAAAACCAGGGAGAGTATCCTTCAGCACATGAAGCGACAAACTTCAGAGCGAGGGTATATAGTTCCTGGTGACTCGCATGTATGGTTAGAGCAACCCAAATACTTGGTTTGGCTCTTCCTGCTTTTGCTCTCTTTTCATGCAAAATCCATGAAAGATCCTCGCAGTAGACATTTCTGGTAAACATTGTTTTGTCCTCTGGCTTGAAAGGTGGTCCCAGCCCTGGCTTTCTCCCTTATTTTCTGAAATAGTTCACCAGTAGACATAAGTCTGAATGTTATTAAACTGAATTTTTTTTAATTTCTGATAAGTAACACTTTCATGCCTGGAGATGCTAAGTGAGGAGCATTGTAGCGGTTTCACATTCACCTGCTCACCTGCTCACACCAGGCGAGAGTGTAGTGTAGTGGTTTTATGAGAATAAGGATTAAGAGAAATGCAAAACAGGCCTAAACTTCAAAGATAAAAATAGTTTATTAACAAAAGACAACAGAATCAAAATCAACCCCCAGGTGGTTTCTTCTTCCTCCCCCCAGCCCCTCACCCATGATGGTTCCTTTCTCCCACCTCATTTATCTTCCTTTACCACCATCCTTCTCACCAACAACACAGAGAAACAAACTTAGAAAACCCCTGGTCAATTTACCACTCTTGAAATAGGCTTTCATCAGTCCAATTGGAAGAAGAGTCTCTCTTGTCTCACCATGGAGATTTTT
>VZTR01023056.1:14105-58014 GCA_013400775.1 Chaetops frenatus | reverse complement strand
TCAAAGAGGGCTTCAAACTTCCCGCTCCTAAAAAAAATGTAAGCTTCGCAAAGACGCCCCTAATATTCAATGGCTACATGGAGTGCCCATCTTAAAATTAGCCAATCCGTGTGCTCCTCACCTCTGCTGGAAACTGTGCCCCGGCGGAAGTAGAAAAAACAAAGAACCCCCCCCAGGAAGGAGAAAAAAGTTGTTGTCCTTTAAACCACAACAAGCATCTGTGTCATGATTTAACCTCAGCTGGCAGCTGAGTTCCATGTAGCTGCTGGCTCACTCCCTCCTGGTGGGAGAGAGAAGAGAATTGGAACAGTAAAAGGCAATGGAACTCATGGATTGAGATAAAGGCAGATAATTAGGTAAAGCAAAAGCCCCATGAACAGGCAAAGAAAATCAAGAAATTCATTCAACACTTCCCAAGGGCAGGCAGGTGTTCAGCCACTTCCAGAAAAGCAGGGCTCCATCACACGTAACAGTCACTTGGGAACATGAATGCCTTTATTCCAAACTTCCACACCTTCCTTCCTCTTCCCCCACTTCATATGCTAATCATGATGCCACATGCTGTGGAACATCCTTTTGGTCAGCTGGGATCAGCTGTCCCCTCCAAACTCCATGTGCATCCTCAGCCTCCTCCCTTTTGGGGTGGGATGAGAAGCAGAAAAGGCCTTGATGCCACACAAGTCCTGCTCAGCATTGATGAAAATGTCCCTGTATTATTAACACTGTTTTCTGGACAAATCCAAGATATATTCCCACAGTAGCTACTGTGAAAAAAAAATTACCTCTATCCCAGACAATCATTTTGTCAATCTCCAAAAGAAAATAAAATCTGTGCTTCAGTTTTATTTGGCTGTAGTTCCATTCAGTTAGAAAACCAGTATTGCCAAAGGACCCATAAAAACCTAATAGAGAGGAAATTTCTGTACAATATTCTGATGCAAGAATGTAAACATCACTTCCACAGAAACGTAATAACAAAATACCTGATTAAAAAACAAAGCATGGGATGTTAAATAACATACTCTGAAGTACAAAAAGAAGGAAAACCTGACTGATAGGAGGTCAGTATCAGCAAGACTCATAGATTTAAATAGTGAGAAAGTTGCAGAATACGCTGCTTGTGAAGGCTGTGGAGGTCTTTAGGGAATGTTGGTAGTGGCAGAGGTGAAGTTGAGCCTGCCACAAGGTGACAGGGTAACTTCTCAGCCTGCCAAAGTGTTTTATGATTCCACAAAACAAGTCAACCAAAGAAATTCTTGATTCCCTAGATGGCATCAGTTTGACAAGAGTTCTTTTGTTCTTTGATATTTTTATCTTACAGTTCATTTGAATTCATAGCCTGAACAATGTCTACCTTCTCATTATCAAAGCTTTTCCTTCCCTTTGCAGATTAGACAAAGCTCAGGTATTCCTTGGCCTTTGCAAGGTTTGGTCAGGTCCTGAGTACAATAAAAAAGGACAAGAATATGACACAATATTCAGCTATACCATGCATGCCTACACATTCATTCAGCTGCCAATCATCTGAGTTACAAGTATTATTGTTATCTAAAGAAGATGTGAACGGGAGGACATCAAACTACTCAGATCCTGCACAGCCTTGTGCTTAAACAATTGCCCAGTACAAAGTGGTGGCAAATGTCTTCAACAGCAAATCAGCAGAGTTTCAGTATTTTATTCAGTGGCGAGTGCGGGTTATGATGCTTTGTGAATGCTGGGGAAGGATGGAGGCTCCCTGTAAGAACAAACAGGTGGTTACTGCCTGCCTGCCTTGCCAAATGCCTTTGTCTGCAGGTTATATTCTTCCTTGGTCTCTGCCTTTTTAGGGTTCTGTGCTGGACATTGTTTTCTCATTTTGGAAACCACTGTAGACCTCACTGGCACCTAAACTCCTATCTGAGCCAGGCACTTTCACTCAAAGGCTAAATCCAGACAGGAAAGCAACATCAGACAGAACCCACTCATGCAGAAGGACTGGTAACATAAGAGATTGCATTGTATTTTTATCACTGTGTGACAGACATCTCTCTACTACTAACCCTTCCATAACTTACTAATTCTTTCCCCATTATGATTTATACTTTTACTTTCATTTACTTCTCTAGAGTCCAAACCAGTCGAGTCAAGATTTATGGTTGCTTCCGGTTCAAACACCAAATTATGCTATTAAAAATGTGATAATCAGACTATGGCAAGGCCAGAGATTTTGAGTGATGGGCCAGAGCATTTCAGTGGTCACTGTTGCATTCCAGCTTCAGCCCTGTGCCCTCTGGTGGCTGATTCCCATGTGTGCTCACCGGGTTCCCACTGAACAGCTGGAAATTCACGGTGTGCAAGGAAATCGTCTGCATCCCTCATGGCACTACAATGCCTTTGATAAATGGAAATTATTTTTTTGTACAAAGCATCTGTTTAAAGGACAGACGTGTGCAGGGATATGTTTGCTGATTGTTGGGGGCAAAGTGCCCTTTTTGCCCTTTCCCATTTTCTTCTCCAATATTTTTGTCACCTGGTAGCAATTTGTAATCGCTTAACTTTCTAGTCACCTTTTTTAACAGTAGTTTGCTGAGAGGAAGAAATGGCTTTAACTAAAGTGGAATGGCTTTAGCTGGATGGAAGGGATTTATTTTCAGTTGACTGGTGCTGGCTGTAGTTTAATAAAAGACCAAGCTCACAGCTTTACTATTTTTCAGTCACAGAAGGAGACAAGTTTTTAATTGAGTGATTTTTATTATTCCTAGAGTTACAGTAACAGCAATGTGCAACATGGATTTTAGTCGCTTTCCCCTGGACACACAGACATGTTCCCTGGAGATTGAAAGCTGTAAGTAAAGTGGAGGTGTAGGGGACCCAAGGGCACCCCATGGGCACCCAAGCTGCTTTATACCAAGAATTAATTATATTAATAATTAATTATACCAATAATTAAACCGCTGCTACATTCATGGAGCTCTAACCAAAGTCACCAAACTTCAACACTAAGAAAAGTTCCTGCCTGTATTTTTTCACTAGAATTAGATGGTGTTTGCAACAAGTGTTTTTAAAAAACAGCTGTGAGCACTGTCTTGCCAGTGGCCCTGAATGCCAGCCAGGGAATTTGAGCTTTCCAGCTGGGAGCTCTGAGATAGCCAGGAGGGCTGTGTGGGCATGCCCTGGGCTGTGGGGGTGGTACCAGCTGTCTTAGTGCACTATCCTGAGTTTGGTCTGCTTCCCTAGATGCCTACACTGAAGATGACCTTATGCTCTACTGGAAGAATGGGAACGATTCCCTAAAAACAGATGAGAGGATATCACTGTCCCAGTTCCTGATTCAGGAGTTTCACACCACCACAAAGCTTGCCTTTTACAGCAGCACAGGTGGGCAACCAAAGCACCTGCCAGAGAGTGGGCTGTGGGAACAAGGGGTTAAAACTTTCTCTTGACCTTGGCCACGGAGGATTGTCCAATGGGGTTCTCCCTGTGTCCCATCAGAACTGCCACTTTTCTATACCAGGCTGGATGTCCCTGCTACACACTTCCATCTTAATGGTCATGTAGCCTGGAAAGATAATGCCTCTTCAAGGTCACACCAAGTCTTAACTTGAATTAAACCCTCTGATTGCATAGGTTATATATTCTGGAAGAAGCAGCCCCAAAGATACTTTGACTTTGATAGTTGGTCCAGTAAGGAGTTTTTTCTGTAAATTGCAATGATCTACAGCCACTAACTGTATTTTCATAAAGGAAAATTTGTCACTTTTCCCCTAATGCAGCATCACCCTATACCGATGTTGGTGTAACTTCTCTTTTTCATTCTCTCTGTTCCACAGGGTGGTACAATCGCCTCTATATAAACTTCACTTTACGCCGACACATCTTCTTCTTCCTGCTCCAAACCTACTTTCCTGCCACTCTCATGGTCATGCTGTCCTGGGTGTCCTTCTGGATCGACCGACGAGCAGTTCCTGCCAGAGTCCCATTAGGTAAAAACAGTCTTGTAGTCAGCAAGACCTAAGAGACAAAAGCTGCAACCACAGCCTTGACCAGCAAAATGAAATCCCCCATGCCGTGCACTGCCCCCGTGTTATCTTGAGGCATGGAAGTCAGCTGTGCCACACACGTGTGCCCCAGGGACAGTGCATGTGTCTCCTCATGGTGCAAACTCTTCTCGTGCCCTGCAGTGCTTTCCCTGTTTGCACAAGGTGCACCTGGAATGAATCAGAGGGCAAACATCTCACTCTGCTTTTATTGCTGTAAACAGAGACAGGGCACGTGTACAGCCAAGGTGTTAGCATCCCTCAGAGGCCTCAGTGAGAGACAAGGTGAAAATCAGTATCAGCAGCCCTGACAAAATTTCAGTTTATTGAGTTTGCTACAGGAGGGAGGGTGGAGGTAACACAGCTGAGCTGTGCTGTGCAGTTTAACTTGTTAAATGAGTTTGCACTGCAGTGTGAGGCATTCAGCTTCCCTTTTTGCAGCAGCTTTCAGAGAGATGAAGCCATATGTCACTGGAGTCACCATAGGAGCAGAACTGTGATATGGACATAAATCTTCTTCTAAAGTGGATGCTTTGCCCTTAACAAAGTGTTGTTTGTTTTTTTGCAGATTCTGAGCTCAAGCTTGTTTCCTCTTATTCTAGGCAACATGCCCCAGGATTTTATTTATTCTTAAAATCATATTCCTTAGTGGAGAGAATATAGAGAGACATAATAGAGATAGCAATAGGGCAGTTTTTCATGTCTGGATTTAGAAAAAGCACCCATTGCCTCAAGACATAATTTTAAAAAGCATAAGGGTTTGGGCCATAGCTCTTCAGAAGATGTAGGCACTGCCTTAGCTGTATTTTTAGCACCTAGATATTCCTGTGAATTCAGTCCTTTGTGCTTAACAATTTCAACTTCCGAAGTAATCACTAATGTGACATAATTAGCCCCTGAAATGAGAGGGCCATGGAGAGGCTCTCTCAGAGCCAGGGTAATGGTGAGTTACAGGGGCTCCACCCCTTGCTCATGTGCTCATTGGGCTTGCCCAGAGTGTAACATGGGGCAGCACTGCCTTGTGGGGCACCATTATTCCCTGCTTTTGCTCCACTGAAGGCACAGACCAGATGTGAGAGTCAGCTGGGGATTTCTGTGACTTTTCATGAATCAGGACTTCCCAGGAGAAGCCCAGCACACAGAAAACACAGGGCAAACAGGTGAAAGCAGCAACTTCACTTGTGTCCATGCTGTGGAGGGGGTGAACTAGAAGCTGAGATACTTGGAGTTGTAGAGTGATAAAATATCTTGAGTTGGAAGGGAGCCATAAGGATCCTTGAGTTCAAATCCATGTACTTTTACCCCCACAGGGACTGTCCTGAGCCTGGAATGCAGTGCAGCCAGCACAGGGTCAAAGTGCTGCTGCCTGGCCATGGGGTGGGAGGCTGGTGGTGTGGTGAGGAGTCAGACTAGCAACACCCTGATACCAGAATTAGGGATGGGCTCATCAAATAGACAAGAAAACCCCAGTTACAAATCAGGGCTGCCTGAACCCTCAGGCTATGAAACCCATTACCCAAAAGTGAAGAAAAGATATTGCAAGATAAATTCAGATGTCAGGAAATTGTTACAACTGCTGTATTTGTGATGAAGAGTGTGGTTTGAAAGCATCTTATGGTCTCTTCTGCTGGTGTATTCCCAGGGATAACCACTGTGCTGACCATGTCCACCATCATCACTGGGGTGAATGCCTCCATGCCTCGTGTTTCCTACATCAAAGCAGTGGACATTTACCTCTGGGTCAGTTTTGTGTTTGTCTTCCTCTCGGTGCTGGAATACGCGGCTGTGAATTACCTGACAACAGTGCAAGAGCGGAAGGAGAGGAAACTGCGGGACAAGGTGAGGTTTCCTGTCTCCAGTGTCACTTATTGCCCCTGGTATGGTCCTCCACTGCCTGTATAGACGGGATGAGTCTTAGGATTTCACCTTTAATTGTTTTTTACACTGTAGATTAAAACCTGCCGACAGAATCAGTTGGCTTCTGTGTTTTGGGTTTCAGATGACATGACAGATATCCCCTACTTTTGTCTATGCACAGTCTAAACTTATGCAATGGTCCAAATTTTCCCATTCTGCCCTTGTTACATTAAATTTTAACTAAAATTTCAGCCTAAGATCTCTCCAAATGGGGCAGGCTTCATACATTCCTTCTTGTGGTTTCCTTCTCTCTTCCTCTCTGATTTTCTCAGCTGCAAGGTGCAGGTCCAACCTTTATTTGCACCCTGATACCTGTGCCTAAGCCAAAGGAGCTTTTCCACAGCCAGCGCTGCCCTCTCCCTGACGGCACCTGTGCCTTGCAGACATGGAAGCGGAGATGGAAAAAGCTGCTGCCCAGCTCCACCATTTTGTTATCCCTTTTGCATCCCAGCAGCCTGAATTCCCCTGGCCTTTCCCCGCCTCTGTGGGATGGGAGGAGGACGGGGATGTCTGTGAGTGTGTGCACACAGCTCAAACCCTCGCTGCCCTGGTCTGTGCCCACAGCCCGCCTGTGCGTGCAGCCTACCTCAGCCCCGGCCCATGATGGTGGACGGCAGCTACAACGACGGGGACGTGAACGAGCTGGGGCACTTCATGTCCGAGAACGGGGACAAACAGGACCGGATGATGGTGCAGCTGGCGCTGGGCTCGGAGAGGGGCTCGGCCAGGAGGAAAAACCAGAGATACGTCAGCATGCGGATTGACACCCACGCCATCGACAAGTACTCCAGGATAATATTCCCTGGGGCATACATTCTGTTTAATTTGATATACTGGTCCATTTTTTCATAAAGATTCGTAACTTCTGTAGTCACAGAGCATTGTGGCGTTAAATGAAAGTACAGTCTCATAGGCTAACAGAAAGAAAAGAGAGAATTGTTTTAATTGGAAGGAAGATTGTTTTTTCCAGGATTTAATTTTTTTTAGTAGAGGCAACTCATCTGTGGCATAAATAATTGTGGAAGTTTCACATGTCAGCAAAATATAGGACATACAATCTAAAATTTTACACTTATTTAAAGATGTGCTATGTTCCTTCTTGTGCCTCACAGGCCACTGTAAACTATTTTAACAAGTGACTATAATTGCCAGTTGCTTATATATGGTGCATCATCCATTTTATGCTCCTGAAATCCTAATTCTCTAAGTACCTGAGTGCGTGCATACATCTCTCAACTCAGCAGACTGACCACATTCAGTACCAATGAATAGAAGAATATGCAAATACTTGCATCTTTGAAGGATGAGGTCAGAAATGGTAATTACAAACACAAAATATCCAGTACTGAGAAACACTTTGGCAGGGTTATTTATGGCTACATCTTCTTTTCACAGCTTAATGCATGACTCGTTAGCAGTACTGCACTGACAGGTCCACATAGGAATACTTTCAGACTTGTGCTTTGTCTTAATAGTATTTAAAACATGGAAATATTTCCAGACTGTCTTGACTAAGATTTTAAAATATGAGTTGCAATGTACATTTAATAAGGAATGAACAAAATGTAATGCTAACCAAACTTCTGGAAAACATGGGAACTCTCGTCGGATCTGTTTATTTGAGTCACTGGTAGTTTTGCTCTTGAGTTTCTTGAGAATGGGTTTCTCTACAAAATGATCCAGTGAAGACAATCAGACAATCTGTTGAAAAAAGAATCTATTGTCTATGAAAAAAAACCCCAAATTACTTCAGGAGAAGGAAGGACTATATCCTCTGATATAGTCTGGGCATTACCAGCCTGTATAAGCCTGAAAACCTGCTGCAGCCTGTGATACCAGCAGCGGTTGTACTTGCTCCCAGGAAAATCCAGGTTCATCTGTTTGTAGTAAAAGCGTAATAGAAAGGTGCTCAACAGCTGGCAAAGCAGTAGTAAGGACTTTACAAGAGACACCATGCCAAAAACTTTGGAATCAAGTAAGAAAACAGCTTCCACCATAAGACAGCATCTCCAGAGCAGACACAGGTACCATTAACAGAATCTGCTTTCATGCTGCATCCATCCCCCAGCATCCTGCAGTGCACCATGCCCTCAGAGAAGGCTCAGCACTTTCCAAGGCAGAGCAAGGGGGCACAGCTGGAGCTGGGGGCAGTCGGCAGTGACTTAAGTAGCAATTATCTGACACAGTGTCTGCAGAGCAGCTAGTCAGTATGAATTCTCCGTATGGAAAAGGCAGAATCTGTAATACAGAAGTGATAAAATAGCTTAAAAAAACAAGAATCAGTTGAATGGAATCAGGGGCCTTTACAACACCAGCAGCACCAAAGGTGTCTCAGAATTGTGACCATTCAGTTGTTCTGCTGCTACATGATATACACCTGTGTTCACAAAGCTACCTGAGGGTTTGCATTCACAGGACTTTAAACACACACATGCTTTTGCACACAATTGCAGAATTAATTATTGCCTGCACAGCAGATACTGTTGTGTTTTACAGGTGAAGCTCCTCTGAGAATCAGACCAAAGCAGTTGTGACTCCAAAAGGAGAGTGAATCTTCTCACATGACACCTGCCCTGGCCTGCCTGTTCTCTCTACCCTCAGGTGTGTGACACAGTAATTGCAGTTGTTTGAAAAATGCTGGTTGATATTTTTATTTCCTATGTAAATAAATTTTACATAAACATACTCAGCATTTCTTACAACTGCTAGAATTGTGACCTGAAAAACTACCTACGCTCATCTCACACTTACAGCCTACACTCCACAGGTAAGGCAGTTAAACCACAAAAGCTAAAAATCGTTGAGAGACACCCACCCATAAGATAGTTCTACTACTTATTTCTACAGAGCTTTTTTTTTCACATGCACATATACTATCATAGCTTCGTTTTATCAAGTTCTCTTCATATCATATTATTGTTCTGTAAGTTTTTTCAAGAAAAACTTAAAAATTTTTAAAATGCCTTTTTTTTTTTTTTTCTTAAAACCTGTAAACAGTCAAATGAAAGTAGAAAGGTCACTCTGGAAAAAGCAGATAAAAGGTTGACTACTAGGTTTGCCCACCCTACCTTATTCTGATGGCACTTTCCCCCACAAATAGCTCCAAGATTTCTTGGGCAAACTTGCACAGGAATGTATTTAGATTCTCAGTATTGCAAGAACCTATTTATTTCTACAATTTAAGAATAGCCTGAACAGGAGTGCCAGATTTTATAGTAAGCTCTTCAGCTCCATAAGAAGCTTAATATTCTGTAGTGTGCTGTAGTACAGTACATTCCTTTATAGACTCATTAATCTCATACGACATACATTATTTGGCATCTGATCAGTATATTAAAGGAGATTTTGAAGATACAGATGGGAGCTGGACTTTTGAATTCCCTGGCTTTCAATGGGAACCTGGTTTCTAACTTCCCATGTGATTTTTCAAAATTTCCCTTCCAGCACAACTCCCTAAACTGATTCCCCATCCTCAGTGTTTGGATTTACACTGTTAATTTACTTGTGTTATATTTGGGAAACTCTAGTGCCTTTTCAGTCTTATATATATGTGTACATACATGTATTCTATAACTACAGGATATGTCATATACAGTCAGTGTTTGCTATAAGCAACTGTACTCATTAAATATATTTACACACACACACTTTTTTGGCTTTTAACCTTTCATTGTATGGGTTTTGTATCCAATCATTAACACTCTGCTCCTTTCCACTTCTAAAATAAACCAGAGAGGTTTGTTTGCTTTTGTTTATATCTAGAAACACTCAAAATCACAATAAAACTTCACATTTGTACAGCATCGTGTGTTTTCTACTTTCAAAATCATGATCTCCATGAGTTTATACATGGAGAGCTCAGGACCTGATCCAGATGAATACCAAATGCATCCCTAAATCTGGTTATGCTGATAAGTCCCAGGGTTTCACAGGCCATGCTCTGATAAGAAGCCTGCATGCAAACTGCAGACCACCATGATGATGGCACTCAGCTTTCCATCTCAGACTGTCTGCGCTACAGTCATTGTTCTCGCTTTGGGTGATAATTTGCAATTTCTTTGAGATTAACCCGAAGCCCAGCCTGGAATGAGGCTATTTACAGAAGGCTGGTCTCTGTATTGTGCATAGACACAGATTCTGCCTGTGAGCACATCTTAGCTAGGTTCTAGCTGTGGAGGCTGAAGCCTTTGGTAGTGTTTAAGGATGATTGATGATAATTACTGATAGGGTGAAGCAGCAAGGAGGCAAACTTCAGTCTGCAGCTGAGAAGCCATGGATACCACAACCCTGGGAGTGTTCAAGGCCAGGCTGGAGTAGGAAAAGAAATTGTATGATTCTAGTAGTGAGAAGGCACAAAGAACTAGATGGTCTTTTAAGCTCTCTTCCAATCCAAACTATTCTGTGATTCTCTGAAACTCTAGAGCTATCATAAACAATAGCACCATATTTTTACACTATCCTCAACCATGTGGGCTTCATTAGGACTGAAGCATTTGACTTCTGACTTCATTTTTAAATAGGGATATTAGATGCAGTTGTAGTTTGAGGAAAATCCTCAGTGAGTTTGTCAGATATTTTTGGCTTCCATTAATGCCTGGAAGAGTCTAAACCAGCAGCAATCTTATCCAACTTTGGCTTAGTATAGTTTGAGTAAGAACATTTTCTGCATTTTTTGCTCCCTAGTAAGAGCAAAATGTGGGTGGCAGCAGCAGTCAACAAAACAGTCTGGCAGACTAAGGCTCTGTGGANTTAAAACCTGTAAACAGTCAAATGAAAGTAGAAAGGTCACTCTGGAAAAAGCAGATAAAAGGTTGACTACTAGGTTTGCCCACCCTACCTTATTCTGATGGCACTTTCCCCCACAAATAGCTCCAAGATTTCTTGGGCAAACTTGCACAGGAATGTATTTAGATTCTCAGTATTGCAAGAACCTATTTATTTCTACAATTTAAGAACAGCCTGAACAGGAGTGCCAGATTTTATAGTAAGCTCTTCAGCTCCATAAGAAGCTTAATATTCTGTAGTTTGCTGTAGTACAGTACATTCCTTTATAGACTCATTAATCTCATACGACATACATTATTTGGCATCTGATCAGTATATTAAAGGAGATTTTGAAGATACAGATGGGAGCTGGACTTTTGAATTCCCTGGCTTTCAATGGGAACCTGGTTTCTAACTTCCCATGTGATTTTTCAAAATTTCCCTTCCAGCACAACTCCCTAAACTGATTCCCCATCCTCAGTGTTTGGATTTACACTGTTAATTTACTTGTGTTATATTTGGGAAACTCTAGTGCCTTTTCAGTCTTATATATATGTGTACATACATGTATTCTATAACTACAGGATATGTCATATACAGTCAGTGTTTGCTATAAGCAACTGTACTCATTAAATATATTTACACACACACACTTTTTTGGCTTTTAACCTTTCATTGTATGGGTTTTGTATCCAATCATTAACACTCTGCTCCTTTCCACTTCTAAAATAAACCAGAGAGGTTTGTTTGCTTTTGTTTATATCTAGAAACACTCAAAATCACAATAAAACTTCACATTTGTACAGCATCGTGTGTTTTCTACTTTCAAAATCATGATCTCCATGAGTTTATACATGGAGAGCTCAGGACCTGATCCAGATGAATACCAAATGCATCCCTAAATCTGGTTATGCTGATAAGTCCCAGGGTTTCACAGGCCATGCTCTGATAAGAAGCCTGCATGCAAACTGCAGACCACCATGATGATGGCACTCAGCTTTCCATCTCAGACTGTCTGCGCTACAGTCATTGTTCTCGCTTTGGGTGATAATTTGCAATTTCTTTGAGATTAACCCGAAGCCCAGCCTGGAATGAGGCTATTTACAGAAGGCTGGTCTGTGTATTGTGCATAGACACAGATTCTGCCTGTGAGCACATCTTAGCTAGGTTCTAGCTGTGGAGGCTGAAGCCTTTGGTAGTGTTTAAGGATGATTGATGATAATTACTGATAGGGTGAAGCAGCAAGGAGGCAAACTTCAGTCTGCAGCTGAGAAGCCATGGATACCACAACCCTGGGAGTGTTCAAGGCCAGGCTGGAGTAGAAAAAGAAATTGTATGATTCTAGTAGTGAGAAGGCACAAAGAACTAGATGGTCTTTTAAGCTCTCTTCCAATCCAAACTATTCTGTGATTCTCTGAAACTCTAGAGCTATCATAAACAATAGCACCATATTTTTACACTATCCTCAACCATGTGGGCTTCATTAGGACTGAAGCATTTGGCTTCTGACTTCATTTTTAAATAGGGATATTAGATGCAGTTGTAGTTTGAGGAAAATCCTCAGTGAGTTTGTCAGATATTTTTGGCTTCCATTAATGCCTGGAAGAGTCTAAACCAGCAGCAATCTTATCCAACTTTGGCTTAGTATAGTTTGAGTAAGAACATTTTCTGCATTTTTTGCTCCCTAGTAAGAGCAAAATGTGGGTGGCAGCAGCAGTCAACAAAACAGTCTGGCAGACTAAGGCTCTGTGGAGGGCTGCTACCTGCAGGACAAAGAAATTGCAAATCTCTGGGATAAAAAGGAAATAATGTAGATTGACTTCTTTGTTACTTCAAAATTATTTATTCCTAAACATTTTGCTCTAAATAGAAGTCTGTTTTAAGGAATGCTGCTAGCAAGTTATGAGGTCACTCAGTGAATACCTCAACAGCTAATGTGTCATGACTCTTCCTGAGGAACATAGTCCTGTTCCTTGTGACTGCACTCACAGTGGGGGGGAACAATTACAGGAATAAGATTCAGAAGAACACTAAACTGCTTCCCATTTATGGCTTGAGAAAGCCTGCAGGGCTCTTCTACACCAGGAATACAGCAGGTTGCAAGTTCCCTCCTTCAAATCTTTTCATCAAAAATAAACCCATCACATTTCAGGTTTTATTTTTTGTTTTGCTTTAAACCGGGTATATCTTTTACTCAAGTTCTAAGACAGGCACTAAGTAAGTAAATACAGTAGTTTGGTAGGCTGGCAGAGACTTTAAGTTCTTCACAACATCTGTACATCATCACCTCATCCTTTCACAGCTGTGATTTGCCATCAGCTGTTCAGAGTAATTTCAGCCATCACAGTTCATTACCTACATATGTTGATTCATTACTGAGAATACTATTCCTGACAAACATGCCAATATTCTTAAATGACAAACAGCTTGGGGAGTTAGGGCAACTTAAAAAGCATGTCAGCTATTTTCATATATGCACAATTTAAGAGCATAAATCACTTGAAAATCAAAATTTTATTCCCACAGGAACAAAATTTCTCCCATACATAGTATCATTGTGATAGTAAAAATCACAAGGTTAAATCCCAAACTGCTTTAGTTCTGGACTTCAAGAATGAACATTCTGAGACAAACTGGAATTAGCTCACATGGGGAGTTGAGAAGAGAGACTGAACGAGGATTCAAGGATTTAGCAAATGAAGCCAAGATCACCTGACCTAGTGTTAATCCCACTTCAAAATGGAGGCTAGACCAGCTTTAGCCTAACAGGAGATCCTTCAGTGATCACTCACAAGCTCACATTCCTACTTATTCTATCAAGTCCAGCATATTTTAACAGTTAAAACAACCCTAAGATTATAAAGACTAACATTAAATACTGTATTTGAAAAGCATTAACCCTCACAAATGCAGACCAAAATGGAAAGCTTAAAACACTCCCCATCTTACATAATCATAACAAACTAGGGGGGAAAAAGAAAAAAATCAAACATGCTACTCAAATAAAATCATGCAGCATCCCAATATTAAGCAAAGGACAAGAAAATTCAATCACAATTAATTTCCTTTATTAATATCAACTCATACTTAATCAGTACTTCAATTCCATTTTAATTCCAGCAATGATTACAGCAAAATGAAGACATGCTTTTAGTTCAGAGAAGTTTAATTAACTGATCTTGGACACGATGCAGCCAAGAAGTCTGGACAAAGGGAACTGAGAAGGCTTTAATGCACATCAGCTTGTAGGAAACAACAACACAGCATGTGCTATCTATGTGGGATCCACACAAGCCATCTTAAAAACAGCAAAGCAATGAGTTAAGCCACATGTGCTAGGGAAATTAATGCACTAGCCTGTTAACCCTGTAGATCTTAATGAATTGCAATTGTGTCCAAGAACTGGCAAGGCAGATTGTAAATTAAAACTAAGAACAAAGTTCCTTTGACAAACCTTAGAACAAATTTCATTTTGATTTAGTATTCAACTTACTATCCTGGACACATCTATAGCTCAGAGTCCCACCTTCATCTGTGTCACTCACCCATCTGTGAAAATCACTTGCTAATTAAACAAGGATACAGGGGTAAAATTAAAGATAGTCTAGAAATCAATACATTCTGAACAGAATTTTAGAGTTTACCATTTAGAGACTGTTTAAAAAAAAAAAAAAAAAGGTTTCTGAAAGTCAGTTATTCTGACTTCCTGGGGAATATAGTTTGCCTGCCTTCCTTTCTGAAGCTTACAGTAATACCTGTGCTTAGGAAAACGTTAACCAGTAGTAAGTTGCTTTCTCACTCCATCTGTCCACTGACTTCTTTTCTGTGTACTCACGAGATCCTTTAACCAGTGAATTAAAAGACATCCTAACATGTTTGGGCACAAAAAACACCACCTAAATAAAACTGCAGTATTAATGTCTTTGGGAAGCAAAATAACAAGGACTAAACAGACTAACCATGCAACACATAGAAAGGACAACTGGCAAGACTTAACAGATCTGCTGCTCAGGACATAGGAACAAACAGGTTAAAGAAGCCAGTTACTGCACCAGCAGCCCTCACTGCAAGCTCCTCTGAGGTTAGTAGAGGGGCTTGAACACAACCATTTATTGCTTCATGGCACCACACTTGTAGCTTTGTGACAAAGATATCCACTGCTTTAGCTACATTTATACACCTCCTTCAGATCAGTTAAACTAATGCAACACCTTATGGGGACACTTGTATTGCCTCAGAGCAGAATTTTTCCTGCAGTAGTTTAAATGGCTTAATTTAATCAAATAAACATTTAGTTGCTTTCCAATTTTGTGATTCGTGACTTCTCCACAACATCTCCAAAATATATTAGGAAGAAAATTATCGTGTTTCATGACAATCAAGCCTTACACATTGCATTCCCATACACAAAGTCCTCTTCCATTTCTAGAAGAAGCTACTATTACCAAAACCAGATATATTTCAAAACATAGCCCCTTCTCTCCAGGGAAACCAGCTCACGTTTTAAGTCTTCATCTTGTCTCAAGAAAAGTGACTGACCAGAAATTTCATAAAAGCTTCACAGATCAGATTCAGCATACGATCACTGAATGAAAAGTGCTTATTTTAGAACAGAAAACTGCCATACTTCCTTTGTAAGGAATATTACTGTAGCACTGCATAGAAAATCACTGACAAGGGATCTAAACACTATAAATTATTCAACACTGCAAATTAAAGAAAACATTTGAGATCTCTGTATGAAAGTCATCACCATAGTGAACACAAACACTACAGCTAGATGAAATTTCACATTTTTGAAAGCAATGATACTATTTGCTTCTCCTAAAGTCCAAATAAAATAAAATCGTTATTTCTTCAGCTATGTATTTATCCAGCCCCTACTGGGATTTAAATACAGCATCTCCATTAAGTTAATCCTACTGAGAATGTTTTAATCAAGTCTAGTGTGATGCACATGCTCCTACACCAACACCAGACTCTTTTTTAGGTTCTACTGGATTTATTTGCTCCTCTTCTTTCAGCTTCACTTCTCTGAAGTCTTCCCTGACTTCTTCTAACAGACCTGGCTTGAAAATGACATCCAGTGCTGTCATTGCCAAAGCTTTTGCTGTGCGCAAGGCATAGAACTGAGCAGTTTGTGACCCTGCAGAAAAAAAAATAAGGGGACTTTCAGATTAGATTACCAATATTAAACCACTTGCTTACTGCATAAGGTATATCTGATAAAACAAGATCCTAAGTTTCAGCTGCAAGAACATTTTCTTAAAAATCTACTTGCATGAAGTATACCTATTTTCCCATGCCTCAAAAGTATTTTTTCCTTTGCAAGTACTTAATTCTCTGCTACTGATATAAACAACTGAGAACAGGAAAGTGAGTGTTCACATTATGCTCTTTAGAAAATGTGAAGCTTTATAAGCTAACACTGTTAAGCTCCTAAGTACTGTGTTTTAGGAGTAAAAATTACTTTTATCTTTTGGCTCACGTTTAGAAATTCTTCTGAATATGCTGTTATGGATAATCATTCTAATTTCTTTTGTCTAGATGGTATTATCAAATCAGGCTTTTAGTATGAGGAGTGTCCATTCCACCCATATACATGTAACCTTAAACACAAACCCAGAAATTCTACATTTGTCAGCTTTTTCTGCAACTCTACTATTAATGTTAATTGTTTCAGGGTCCTTATTCAGCTCAGACCACATCACTCCTGACAAAAGCATACCCTATAAGTATTCACATGCAGCCAATTTCAGATTGAGTACTTACACTTTTAAACATTTACTACACAGTAGCTTTGAATACCAGTGAAAAATGGGAAAGCCTTAATTCTCTGTAATTTGAAATATTTCTAAGTTCTAGATTTGCTGTAGTGACCAAGCAGCAAGCTATAGTCAGCAAGCAGTCCATACAATGCTTAAGGATTCCAAATATAGACCTCTAACCCTTTTCACTTCCACTCACCTGCAGCTTCTGTGTACTGCTCAGTATGATTCAATGCATCAGAGCCAATATAAAAATAAGGATGAAGCCCAGGGACCACAAATGTAACATTTCCAAAGTCCGTGGAACCTAGAAGCAGCATAGAGATTTTCTTAATGGAAAACTGTTGGGTGGTTTTGAATTCTGTAAGAAAATGCATGATAGACATTCTCTCCAGCCTGTGTCTAAAATGGAATATCCTTTGCCCCAAATACTAAAATAAAAACATTCCTAATGAATCATTATCCATACAAATACCTCCTGTCACCAAGGTGTTTTCCCTAACTAGCCATCTTCAGGTGCTGCTCTCCAGTGCACTTCTGATCAATGATCAGTTACTGGACTGCAAGGAGGATCATGTTCATGTATCAGCATTTTTCTATTCATTTTACTGCTCATTTTTTATCAAGCATCTCTTGACAGTAAGCTGTTAATTCAGAAACAAGAAAGCTACAAACCTTGGGAGTTTCAGGCAGTTCAGCTATTTCCCTGTTAGAGCCCTTTAAATCTAGGCCCAACAATTCCTGCTTCTCACCAACATGAAAATATTCAGCATTCTGTAGGGGACTAAAGTAGAAACTATTTTGGAAATCTCAATGGCACAAGCACTCTTGAAATACTATCAGAACTAAACTCCAGACAAAATGCTAGGGCTTTGTAGACAAACACCTGACAGCAATGCTTGCAGATTTTAATGACTCTTTCATGCGTATCACTGTCATATCTAGATATCTAGATATGATATCTAGATATCTAGAACCTATCTCACAGCCCTCTCTACTGAATGATATCACTGTCATATCTAGATATGATATCTAGATATCTAGAACCTATCTCACAGCCCTCTCTACTGAATGATATCATCCCAAAGTAGAAGATTCTTCATGGTAGATCATGCAAGAGTCTACAACTACATTCCAAGTGTTTCTGGTTTTGTTTTTATTTTTTTAACCCAAACAAGCAATCCACTCATTATTTGTTAAAATGACATTTCGAAGCTGGAGAGATCAACATACCAGTTATTGTGAAATCCAGATACGAGAGGAAGCACTGTTTTGTNAGCCCTCTCTACTGAATGATATCATCCCAAAGTAGAAGATTCTTCATGGTAGATCATGCAAGAGTCTACAACTACATTCCAAGTGTTTCTGGTTTTGTTTTTATTTTTTTAACCCAAACAAGCAATCCACTCATTATTTGTTAAAATGACATTTCGAAGCTGGAGAGATCAACATACCAGTTATTGTGAAATCCAGATACGAGAGGAAGCACTGTTTTGTAGCAGGAAAAAATAGGAATGACTCACTAAGATCTTAATTAACTTTTTTGGGGTCAGAGATGCAAGAATTTTTTCTTTAGCAGTGGTGTATAAAATTTAATTTTAACACATCAGGTAGCCTCTAGATCATGATACTTTATGAAGAGAAGATATTGCTAATGTCTTAAGATTTAGTAATTAAATGACTGAGAAATACAGATTTTACTTGGAAGCCTACAGTTACTGAAAGTGAGTCCACAGAGCCTACATTATGAGGACAAGAGTCTGCTATTCACTCTAGTTACAGATAATGGAAACAGCCAAGCTTGTTCAAAAACATCTCTTCCCATAAATTTAGGATGTATTTGAAGAAAATCCAACTCTTGGCACAGCAACAAGTTATTTTAATTTCCAGTAGTCTGCACTATTGATTCATTCTTTGGTCAACCTCGACAGACAAACCAAAAGTTCTGCATACTCCAGACTAAATCAAGGGTTCTAGACCTGCCTTAGTAAGTCCCAGTACACAAACTGCTGCAAAGACTGTGCTGTCCTTTTCCATATTCTCACTTAGTGAATGAAACATTAGAAATTTCCCTGTATCATAGCTCTCAGTCATGTCATTCCTCCTAAATTTATATCCATATTCAATGTACTAGCAGTTGACATGTTATTTTTGCTGAATAGAAGAGATTTAAATTGGGTATTTTCTAGTAATATGTAGAAGCAAAATCCAGGCAGCTTTTAATAAAAATCTGGCACCTGAATCTTCCCCTCTATCAGAAAAGATGTTACACCCTTCATGGGAATAACACAAAGGTATGTTTAGAACACCAGGTGTTCCAATAGTTTCCATACAAACATCTGAAATTTTGTGCTTGCTAGACACATACCGATTGGGATTCCTTCTGGAAGCAAAAGCAATTGCAGTTATCAATGCAATATACATAATCCTGCACTATCTTCAACAGAGAGATATTAGAGTTCCAGCCTCTCAAACATATATCCTGAAGCCTCTTCAAGCTACTGAATATTTAATGGAGTCAGTATTACCACAAATATAAACAGAAGGGAAAACACAGAAGATTCCAGGAAACATTTGTATACAGTCCCGTGCTTCAAGAGTGGAATTTTCAAATATACTAGAACTTCATAAGATTTTCTTTATCAGTCTTGTGCTCAGGAAGCCAATGAACCCCATGAATACTAAATTTGACCAGATTAAGTTATCACAAGTATGGGTGCCTCAACTAAGACAGGTTTAACTAAGCCATCTGCGTTAGGAGGTTATGGATATTGTGTAGTAAAGCTAGCCTGCAACCAGTAGAAGGAGAAGCAGGTCCTGGCAGCTGGTCCAAGCTAGCTCAGTTTCACACTATGTCACACCCCCCTGGCTGTGTGCCCAGTGGAGGCTGTGATTTGAGGTACTCCAGGAAGCCCTGGTGACGCTTATCTGCCTAGAGCGATACCTGGGAGCAGAGCGACACTAATACCCATGCAGAGGTGGCAGCGAGTACGCTCAGCTCTTAGCAACTGTTCTGCTGCACAGACATGGAGAAGCAACTGAGCTATCTTCCTTCCCTTTCAACAGAAGAAACTGATATCCTAAAAGAAAACATTGAAAACCACATGAAAACTAAACAGAAATAGAGGTCTTGAAAAAGATGACACAAAATACTCAACCCACCCCCAGAAAAGGGTAGCATACAAAGTTCCATTCCTATGGCTCTGGAGACTGTGCTTTGTTATCTCTCCTGAATTCCCACTGCAAAAATTCAGAGGAGAAGCTGTGGAAGGAAATTCAGTAAAACCTACTGCAGAGTGAGAGAAAAAAGCAATTGCTGAAGCACATTTTGACCTCTGACACAAAATTCAAGGAGTTTTGATTTAAGCAAGTTAATGTTTAACATTTAGCATATCATGTGACTCACATATGAAAGCCCTATTGCAGCTGGGTGTCTGTGAAAGGTTCACTTCAAGACCTCTGAACAAAAGCAAGATAACCAATATTCATGATCATCCTTACTAGAATGGTTTGGAGGAACCAACTAGCAAAGCTCCAGAAAGTTGCACTACAGTAAACATTTTAAGGTTCCTCAGTCCCTTTCTTTGGCTAAACAAGTAAACTAGTAAATCTTATTTGTATTACACTGAAGAAAGAAGGAAGAAATCCAACTTAAGTTATAATTTGTTTTTAAACACAAGACAATGAACCAGTGTTTAATTTGGAAGGGAAGTAAGAAACAGAAAAAACCCCATTACCATTAAATACCAAGAATACCATTAGATACGTCTCCCCTACCCACAAAGAGAAGTCTGGAGAGCTCTAAACATCAAATTTGTCCAAACTCCAAAGATAATCTGCATGTAATATAGAGAAGACAAGTACCACAATCAAACTAATTAAAATAACTTTTTACTGAGTATTTTCCTTCTAAGAGAAGAACCTTTAGCATGAATGGAGTAAAAATATTCATAAATACAGTTAAGATCAGCAGTGAAGGCTAAAAGTATGACGAGAAGTTGAGACTTGAACAGAGCTCCTGTAGGAAGATTCTGAAAAAAGAGAAGTGTTAAGGATAACAAGAAACCCACCCAAGCATTCAAGAATTCCCATTTCTGTTATAGCTCAGAGACCAAAAGAGTTAAATCACTTGAGATACAGTCTAGACCCAAAATTGAACATCTACTTGAAGAGCACTCTTTTGGAAAACTAATCTGTTGAACTCATGAACTAAAATTAGAGGCATGTAATTACCTGTAATGGAGAGATTAAATTAGGGTTAGTGAGATACCTATACTTACATTTATAAATGTCTCCAAAAACTCCCTCTAAATTAATTGTTATATTTTAGTAGATTTCTTTATATGTAACCTTGGAAAATATTACTAAACAAGGTTCCTAAAAATAAAGTCTCATCCCCATTCATAGCACACCAGGATTCTCTATTTTAAAGCCACAGAATGAGACACAATTCATTACACATCCTCATATTCTCAGAAAGACTGCTCTTAGCTTTCCATCCTTTCCAACCAAACTGTTTATTATTTCAAATATTTTCAAGCACTATTATCAGAAGGTGTTTACTGCTTTGCTTACTTGTTTTTATCTTCTACAACAAATACAGAAACACAGGCCAGAGATATAAGCATTTAACCGAGCTTCAGCTTTGTAATTTGGCTTTTTCTGCTGACCAAACTGTGTTTAACTTAGCTCTATTTTGTTATTTTATACACTTGAGGGTTGATCAACCTAAGCTTAAGTCACAATGAAAAATGCAGGTGGAGTTACCTGACAAACCATTCAAGATAGCATCTTCTGATATAAAATCTATTCCAAGCTTCTTTCCATTCTCCTTGTAAATTTTCTGCAGGCTCTTGTTTGGAAGCACATTGTAGTAATCATTTTCACCACCTTTTATTTCCACCTAGACAAAAACCCCAAATTATGAATTTTTCTCCAATGTAAGCCAGTTTCCTGTAAACAATCTGAAGGCCAAAAAAACCCCCGACATATCCAGACTCCAAGCCCAAGGCAAAACAGACGTAAGTGCTAGGTTTCTTTCAAAAATACAGCATTCTACCAAATATTATCCTTGATCAAAACACAGCTGGTGTTCTGTTCAGTTTGCACTAGACAGCCAAATTCCAGAAGCCAGAATTCTCTGGGTCAAAATTTTCTTCATAAATAGGAAACAAATATTTCCTGTAACAGTATCTAATAATTTCACCTGCAGGAACTACTAAACTACATCAAAATACAAGTAGGTTTTTATCAAACTGTATTTTAACTTTTTTTTAGAATGCTTATAGTAACTACAGCCCGATTCATGAAATGGTTTCACACAGGTAACAAATTTGAAAACAAACCGAAAAAACCTATCAATGTCAAATTTCTAAAGAGATCTTTACTTCCATTCTGCATGAAGTGCACTTTCTGAAACCCTTTTCTAGATATAGCAAAGGGGACACAGTAGGAAAACAATATCTAATGCCTCAAATAGACTATAAAGGTCACATGCTAACATTCACATACCGCATACCTATTTGTTTTTATGATCGCATACATTCTTTTTCCAGCTGAATTAGTCATAAGCCTGTAATTAACAGAGCAAGTAGAGCTATCTAAGCAACACAACACAAGGTAATCATATTGCTCGAACCAGCTAGATGAGACATACTTCCATTTACTAAAAGCAAAAGAAATGAGAATGCTAATTGAGAAATCACTCAGTTTTTCACATTTGTTTGCTACATGAGCCTATTTAATGGGGCAATGTACCTAATAACCAAGAATATGGGAAAAAAACAGATGGAAGACCCAATACCTGTTTTGCTTGTTTCTACAGGTGAGGTTTGCCATCAAGCCTCCCGAGTCTCTGAGCCTAGCAGCACTATCTGTAGGACAGAAGCATCACCCACAGCAAAACAAAAAGAAATTACAAGGCACTTAGAGGAATTGAATGTACATGGGATCAGGCAGGATGCATCCAAGGATGTAGACTAAGAGAAGCAGAAATGCAGTCTGGGAGCTATCATTTTGAAGCTCACTGAAACAGAGGGATGTTCCAGCTCACTAAACAAGAGCTAAAGGTCACATCCTCTTGAAGGGCCAAGAAGCGGTCCTTGAAAACTACACATTTCTCAGGCTGCCCTATCCTCAAGTTCCCAGAGGGATTACAGAGCCAATAAATTCTCCTAGGACTCATGCCCAGGTTCATGAATCACAAGGTGATTGTGAACATCCAGCATACAAGACAGAACTCATTTAAGAGCAGATAGTGCATGACCAAGCCTAGCTTTGCATGACAACATGTCTGGCTCAGATGACACAAGACATGCAAGCTCCAAGTGTTTTATAATCAGCAGCACAAAATACCACATTGCTGCCTGTTACTTGTAGCACTCATCTGCAACCGAGACTGGTGCCATTAGTGCTTTAGTATTTTTATTACTGATGTAGACAACCCCTGTGAGACCCCATCTGGTGCTGTGTTTGTTTTGTTTCTCCTCAAATCAAGACTGGAGCTAGGCCAGGGGAAAGCCACCAAGATGATTAGGTGGAGAACACAATGTACAAGGGCAGGCTGAAAGAACTTGGTCTGCTGAGCCTTCACAGAACAAAACGTTAGCGGGGCATCTTACTGCTGTCTGGAGTTACCAGATGGGAAGGGTACAGAGAAGACAGAATCAGACTTCTCAGATGTCAAAGTGATGCAACAAGAAGCAACAAAGGAAATTCCCATTGGATACAACAGAATCACAGAGGGTTGATGTGGGAAAGTACCTACAGAGGCCATCTTGTCCAGTTCCCCTGCTCAGCCAGGGTCACCTGGAGCTGGTTGCCCAGAACCATATTGAGGCAGCTTATGAATATCTCCAAAGATGGAAAAACTGCAATCTCTACAGGAAACCTGTTCCAGTTCTCAAGTCATTACAGCATAAACACTAGGAAAACCCTTTTTTCACCTTTCACCATGAGGTGGGTACAGCACTTGTTGAGAGAGGTGGTACAATTTCATCCTTGGAAGTACTCAGAAGTCCACATGGCACTCAGCAACCTGCTCTAATTGGTCCTGCTCTGAACAGAGAATTAGACCAGATGACCTCCAGAGGTCTCTCCCAACACAAATTCTTCTAGGATTCTGTGGCATTCTATTTATAAACCAAAGCTTTCTTTCAGGACATAAAGCAACAGAAGAGCAAAAAGTATCACAGTAATTTAAATTTACTTTGGCTAAACACTATGCAGACAAATAAAGTAAACTTTGATTTCCTGTTCTGGTCTGTGTAACAAAATCACATGACAATGAATATATTCTTACCTTGCATCCTGTGGCTAGTGCTGCAGATTTGAAGCAGTTCTCAACCTTCTCTGTCAGAACAGAAAGCTCTTTCCTTGAAGGAGCACGCAGGTAAAATTCAAGTTCAGTGTAAGAAGGAATGATGTTAGGTTTCACGCCACCATTTTTTATTACACCTACAGAAAGAGAAAAGTTGTGTTGTCAGTGTTAAATGCAATTGCTTGATCTTCAGTTTTGTCATGAAATTCCTCGGTCAAGAACTATAAATATATAAATAATAACAAAGCATCAGCTGAGCATGAAATACAAAGAATGTAAAAAATGCAGTATGTGGACAAAATTTCTTCATCACGTCAGATTAAGTGGAACATATACATGTCTTCCAGCACAATTTCACAGCATTCTTTGGTTAGACATCTGTTTTACATCCCAGAGTCAAGCCAAACTAGCATTTCTAACTAATCCTCTCAAATTCAATGCATTGGAGTCATAAAGCAATCTGTCTGCCAACAAGAAAAAAAACTGCTCTAAGGGCTAACTTGGATTCCAACTTTTAAATGTTTCCTCAATTAGAATGTTTTCAGCTTACTTTGTGAGCTTAAAGAAAAACTGAGTAAATTGCATTTCTCAGCAGTACTGGAATAACGTGTGTATTGCAGTGCACAAAAAGTTCATTAGATTGCTCATATTAATTTTCAGAAATACTAGAATGTATAATACATGTAGCTTTAGTCACAAGTGCAGTTTGAGTTGAAAGTGCTCCCTCGAGGAAATGTGTGATTAACTACATCTTTTACCATTATGGCATCAAAGACATTATCATAAAAGACAGTAATATTTAGATATTTCGACAAGAATACATTGTCGATCCCGGCTCCATAGTAGATTTCATTGCACTAACAGCTAGTTGCTTTCAACAGGCTGTTTTCCTGGCCTCCTACCCTCAGTTTCTTGTATGTGGAATTAGATTTGTTTTCTGTAGAACCTGAGAAACTTCTACCTTAAATGGAAATACTGCAGAAGTCACTGATGTGTGTCAGTGAGGCCTGAAGATGCAGCACTAATGGAGTGCAAATAGGCAACAAAATGTTTCTTTTGGTGCAGAAAACCTATTAAAATGATGAACTTCACCTACAGTCTCAAATATAGTCAAAATAAAAACCAAAGTGTTGAATTAATCCAGTATCAGTATTTGTCGATAGCAATAGGAACAGCTCAGATGAGAGGGATAGACATCACAGGAAAGGAAGCAATTAAGTATTTATGAAAATTTGCATGACACATACACATAACACACTTTCTCAGAACAGGTAGCTTCAAGAGTAAACAGCTTTCACTTGTCTTGTCCAGCACAATTGTAAATAGAACTGGAGAGACTCTGAGTAGGTCTACAGTTCAATTTCAATACAACTGCAATGTGGACTGGACAGCAGACCTAAATTAGAAGTAGGCCACCTGCACACTATTAGTAGCACCCAATTTGCCCTTCCAGATGGAAACTTTTTTTACAACCTGTTTAATACAACTTCCTGAGCAGGAAAATACAAATCTACATTCCTGTTTTTCAAGGGGGCAAAGTATATTCCATTTATAAGCAGAGAAGAATGATAACATCAAAATCTCAGATGAACGCAAGACAACAGTATTTCAGTACATGAAACATTGGTTAGAAATTCTAGACTTCAAGCAATGGAAATTATTTCAGCTTCTGTTAGTGGGTTAACACTACTATTTTTAGGATCACTTAAGTCAGCTACTGATTGCACTACAAGTCTACAATATGAGATCTCCTACACAATGTTGTAAAGAAAGCATTCCTAAAATTAAATCTCATTCTGGCTGCTTGTCCTTTCCCAGAAGTAATTTAACTATTTCCGCTTTGAAAAACCAAGTTTATGACAGCAGTTGTATCAACACAGTAATTTCAGTTTTGCTGCTGTTCAGGAAGCATTACCTCTTAGACGGCTTATGTAGATACTTAGATTTTTTGCTAACAATACCCATGTAGCCTTTAGATACTACAAAGAAAGCAGTATTTAGAGGTTTAAGGCTTAGATTCAGACTTAGGCATCTTCAGCCTTAAACCTGAAACATACGGGTTGCAGACACCAAAAATTCGTAATTGTGTGCCTTGTTTTCTATAAAGAAATAGGATAGAGAGGCTGTGCCTGCCATCTGAAATTCATTTGGGCCTGCTGCACAGCAGAACTGCCAACAGCTTCTTCTACGGTCAAAAGGATTAGGACTCCACCCAGGTATGCTGGAGAGAAATACACTTGTGTATTAAATACAGCAAAAGCAGCCAAGACACATAACAATCAGCTCAGAACTTCTGGGAGGGTTTTCAGCTCATAACAAGTATTCCAAATAAACAGCTCTACATTCAAAAGTCCTGTAGAAATGCTAAAGTTTCTTAATTTCAACTTGTAAAAAGCTGTGTTGGGTGTAATAAGGAAATCTGGGTTTATAGCTTAAGGGCAGCTTCACCTCCCTTTTTGAATCTTTCTCACTTTACAGATAGAAATGCACGATCTTGAAGCAGGACAAATCAAGCTTAATGGTTAACGTGTCTTACTGCAAAAGGGCCTTTCAGATGCAAAACCTACTAGATACTAAATATTAGAATCCAGTGAACATCTAATTGATTGGGCTACTAACCAGGACTACAATCTTCTCCCATCACTTGTTTTTTGTACTTCACCAAATAAATTTCATTCCATACCACTAGACCTTCCCAACAAATGCCATCTAATTAACGGAATGTCTACTAAAAAAAGTGATGCAGTAAGTAATACTTCACTTTTTGGAAGCATTTAATCTTCCACCTTTGCAAATCCACATATATTAAGGAGTTCAAGGCCATGTACCAAAATAAACTTAGCACTTTTTTCTTTCTTTCTGAACTGCAACTTCAAGACTTAAAATTTGTCTAGCCTTTATCTGAGTATTGGAGTTTCCTTTTAAATCTGACCTCTCAGCCTATTTTGAGCAGTTAGTTCTGGACACTGACATGATTTTAAAGACTGCAGACACACCATTTAAATGAAATGGTGCTGTTTCGTAACATTTGAAGTGACTAGACTAATTTAGTGCTTTAGTGCAATACTTTGGAATGTGTGATATTCTATGTTAGTACTTCAACAGCCTAAACTCTTATTTGCTGGACATTAGGTTTAATGAAGATCTCACCATGAACTCTCCAGGTCGGTTTCATTTGCTGTCTTAAAACAGACAGATTGTTGTACGCAAGAACAGCAGCATCTAATGCATTAACTCCTTCCCAAGGATAAGCAGCAGCATGAGAAGCTTTTCCATAGTATTTCACAGTCACACTAGGAAATAAAAGGCATTGCTTATTTGTTTCTCATTCACTGGAAAAAAAAATCTTTGAAATAAGAGTTCCTTTTGTTCACACAAATATATGTTATTTAAATTTTGTGCAGCATAACACCAAACAATTTACCTGGCACTAGACTGTTGAATAGTTAAACTATCTTTAAGTGCAGAAAAATGCTAAAAGATTTCTGGAAAACCAATAAAATGGAATGATACCAAGAGCCAGTCAGGCAAGGAGTTACTGGTAGCATACCATTATGACACCTGAAGAGTACAGGTTTCATATATTAATTAAATTTCTCCAATGCTTTTTTAATGACTGTTCTGAAACTTACAGTTACTAACACTCTTCTCAGAGGATAACAAGCCCTTTTCTCTGATTCAAAATTGGGAGTTAAGTGTCATAATTCTTCTCTAGTAAAATGTGTACAGTATGTAGATAGCAAAAGCACATAAGATCACATACAACCCACCTCTGAATAACAAAAGTCAAGTTTTACAAGCCTAGTAAAACCACAGCCTACTGTAAAATACATATTCTTATGCTACAGGAAGGATGTTCTCTCCTTGCACCCTTCAAAAAAGGTGATAGAAAGGCTTGCAACAAGGAGGACATCTAATGCAAAGGTTATCCTCCAACTTCACAAAAGCCACAAAATATTGCACCTTAACACATCCAGTAATAATTCATGCTTTGCTTCATCTGAGGGCCATTAATATTAGCTTTACAAAATTACTTCATATTTCAGAGTATATGAAAACTCTTTACACAGGAGAAAAATATTAAATACTGACATCTGCATATAAGGTCTCACTATTCATAAAATACACAAAACTAAATCCGTTTGTACTCCATACCTACTCCTTTACAGAAAAAACTCAATCTTCAAGCTTAAAGAGTTCCTCCTACTCCAACATACAAACTGTCTCTTATCCAGCCACGACCAGCCTAATGTGCTTGTCCCTCTGTCTTGCACAAATGCCAACTTCACCAGTTCTCCTGAAGTGACCCCTTGTGCTCAGAACCATGCCACAGCTGCAAGTTAACATCAGCACTTCAATTCTGGATGGCAAAGAGGGACACAATGCAGTGTACTGTCGCAAGAGGAAACATCTCTTACTACTGCTGCAATCCAAATTCAGCATGCCTTTTTGTATCCCCACTGATCTTCCAAGACAATCATAGAACCCATTCTCTAGACTATGAGTTTTGTTTAAAATTTATTATCATTAAGAAACTTGTCCATTAATATCCCAAATGATAGACTGTGACCCCTCAACTCAACTCACAAAGATCCCTGGACATTCTCAAAAAAATAGAAAGAAGGCAAAGTACAGCAAAAAGTCATGCTGCAGTATTCTTTTCCACAAGAAACATGTGTTTCCTATTAAAAAATGTTCTCTCAGCATTCTTTTACTTGTACTTCTTTTGCTACACAAATGTCACAGACACTCAGAAAAACCCAACAGATTTTGCAGAATAGTAACACCCTAAGCTAGTTTAAGACTACCAGCAGAAGAATGTGGATCCTGTTTGTTCCACAATAAATAGGCTGATTAACTGAAGGGTAAGTGAATAAGAATCAGTAAACTTTGGCACGTATTCACCAGTTATCCCAACATGTTAATCTTATTTCAGGCACAAGCCAGTTTTCAGAACTGCAGACACAGCAATCCTAGCAACTTAGTGATCATCAGTCCTTAAACTCCCTGCAAACAACCAAAGATCAGCTACAAATTAGAAAAACTGTCTTTCTAGCTTTGAAACCTCATAATTACATAAAACATGACAAACTCAGTATTTCAAGCTTTTGGAGGTAATAAGTTGTTTCACTCAACACTTCAATTCCATGCCTCCTCCACATTCAAAGGTTTAAAGGTTATCTAGGACTTGAATCCTACTGCAGACCTTGACCTCTGAAGAGAGATTTCCAAATCTTACTGTATCAAACTCAAAAGGTTACTGCAAGCAGAAAGACAAAACTATCATTGAAAACTACATCTTGAAGATTTTAAGTATAGTCTTAAGGTAAAGCACAGGCAAGTTGGACTAAGTCATGAAGGAGGTTACAATAACCAGTTAAGACTCTTTAGAAACACAACAAAGGAATACAGAAGAGAGTTGGCCAGGTAATTACGATTAATTCCGTCTGTTTTACCATGAAATTAGGCAGTAACAGAAACAAATTATCCACTAAAAACAGCCTTGGCAAAAGCAAAGTGGTCAGTAAAACCAAGCATATCAGAGCTGGATGGCAGGACAACCAAGCTGAAAACAGTTCCCAGTACATCAAGTCATAAATGGTTAGAAAAATAGTTATTTAAATAGCTCAGAATTTAGTCTGAGACAGTCAAATGTAATACTAGAAAAAACTATTGCACCGGAGGGAGTTTACTAGAGGGGTCTCTGCAAGGTTAAGACCCTGGGATCAGGAATCACGTAACATGAAACGTAGGAACAAAACCTGCTGGTAGACTGCTGCTGGGACGCTGTGGAAACAGACCTTTATAATGCCAAAGGAAGAACAGCATGGCCTTGCAGACTAGCAGAGCAAGAAAACAATGGAGCTCCAAAGTATTTTTAAAAAATCATGTACTTAAAGACCAAGCACTTGCCTAAGAGTTGATTGCTTGAAAATAACTCAAGAAGAAGTCTCAAACAAACCAGCTGTCTCCAAAAGTATAAGGAAACACTATGGTCCCTGCATCAGCTGAGTAAGATCTAAGAAACTTGCACCTCACGTACTGGGTACAATTCTGGGGATGCACACTCAGCAAGGTGTACTTTAAGAAAAGTCAAGTGACTCAAAGTACAAGTGAGCCAGTGTTGTGTCTGAATTTTAGGGCTAATCAGAAGATGAGGTATAATTTTCAAAGAGTTATATGGCTGGCAAAAAAGGCAGCTGTGTGAGGATAGGACTGTTGTCCATCCTTACACTGGGGGCAAACATGAAGGAAAGACAGGAACTACTTTGGATCAAAACCAAAAAGTTGATGTGAGAGCTAATACACACAACACGGCCGTGACTACATTTAGTGTGGAAGTTACTACAGATCCAAACTTCAGTCAGGCTTAGCTGGCCAGTTCTTTTCGAAGGAAGGCAAATCTGAAACACCATCCAAACTGATTAAAATGCATAGAGGATCACACGACTGGCATCCAGGAAGCATGGAACTATAACCCTTGAGACTCTGCAGTTGCATCTTTAAATTCTACTTTAACAGATGGCATAATCAAATACACGTTTAAAAGAAACGTCTAGAAACGTCAGAACAAAGAATGGTTTTTTGGGATACACGGAAGATTATCTCAGAGCAGTCAGGGATTTGAGCACTAGGCTGAACAAAGCACTTTGGAAGAACGGCTCAGAGTGCCATTCCTTAACAGTAACCTGTCTCCTTAGCTGACTGCAAACACCTTTTTCTGAAGGGCACCTGCAAGCTTCCGGGTTCAGCCACTGCTAAAGCAAATGCCCTTATCAGGAAGAGGACAAAAGACTAATAAGAAACCACCTCTTTCCACCTGAACCCACCCACTCACTCATGCTCGGCCACGTCGGGCAGGTAAGCAGCGTTCTCCTGCGAGGGGTGCGCCATGAAAACCACATCCAGGTCATCGAACGCTCCAGCCTTGATCAGGTCTATTTTGCCTCCTCCTTGCTCTTCTGCGGGTGTCCCCAGCACCGTGATCTGCAGCACAAACGCACAGAGAGAGTCGGGGGCCGTCAGGGAGAGCTGCCCACCGCTCCCTCGGGAGGGCTCCCCACCTGCACGGCCACGGGCTCCGTCAGGCTCTCCAGGGCGGCCTTCAGCGCCAGCGCGGCGGCGGCTCCCACCTCGGCGATGAGGTTGTGGCCGCAGGCGTGCCCAAGCCCGGGCAGCGCGTCGTACTCGCAGAGGAAGGCGAGGCGGAGCGGGTCCTGCGGGGCCGCCGTGCCCCAGTCGGCGCGGAACGCTGTGCCCAGCTTGTAGCGCGGCTGCACGGCCCAGGCGGCGCCGGGGAGGTCCCCGCCGGAGAAGAAGCGGGTCAGGGCGTCGTGCGCCTGGTGCTCCGCGTACGCCAGCTCGGGACGGCTCCAGATGTCGTGGCTCAGAGCCCCCAGACGCGCAGCGTTCAGATCTACGCTCTCGCACACCCGCTGCTTCAGCGCCTCCAGCACGGCGGCGGCGGCGCCGGGGCCGCTCTCCGGCGGCTCCATGAGGCCTCGGGAGCACCGGTCCGCAGCAGACCCTAACCTGCCGCCCGCACCTGCCCTCCGGCGTGACACCTGCGCTGCCGCCCCCTTTTATCGCCTCTTGCACGCTGCCGGGCAGGCTGGGAAATGTAGTTTGTAATCACGGCCTGGCCTACAGGCGGCGTCTAACCAGAACTCCCCGCCCCAGCGTGCCTGGCGCGGCAACCCCGGCCGGCCAGAGGGGTTTCGCGGGCCCGCCCGTACCCCGTGCCGGCTGCCGCGGAGTCGCTCCTCCACCTGTGGGATCGCGGAGAGAATCGGAAGACTAAAGGTAGGAAACCCACGAGTTGAGATAAAGACAGTTCCATAGGGAAAGCAAAAGCTGCACACACAAGCAAAGCAAAGCAAGGAATGAATTCACTGCTTCCCATGGGCGGGCGGGCGTTCAGCCATCCCCAGGAGAGCAGGGCCCCATCACACCTAACAGTGACTTGGAAAGACAAACACCATCACTGTGAATGTCCCCCCATTCCTTCTTCCCCCACTTTATGCACTGAGCGTGATGTTCTGTGGTCTGGAATGTCCCTTTGGTCCTTTTGGGTCACCTGTCCTGGCTGTGTCTCCTCCCAGCCTCTCAGGCACCCCCAGCCCCCTCCCCAGCGTGGCAGCACAAAAATCAGAGAAGGCCTTGGCTCTGTATAAGCCCTGCTCAGCAACAACAGAAATATCTCCACATCATCATCATTGTGTCCAGCACAAATCCGAAACACAGTCCCATGCCAGACATTGTGAAGAAAATTAACTCCATACCAGCCAAAACCAGCATAAAATATTAGAAAGATAAATTACTTGTTGGAAAAATTGCCTTGTTAAACTTTAGGGCTTCAGTGATCTCGTCCCCCGGTGGGGATGGGGTGGTGTTAAAAAAGCTTAGGAAGAAGGATGTCGCAGTGATAGCGGGTNAGAGAGGGAGGGACTCAACCAATGAAATATAGAACACTAAGTAATAGGAGAACTATGTAACTTGTAGCCAAGGGATAATAATGCCTTTGCCAAAATATGTAAGTAGTGAAATGTTTTGATAGTTGATTTGCCACCCAGCACCCCTTTCTGTGCAGAACTGTTGTTACCTCTGTGGCGAGCTATTATAGAAACTCTTAAAGCCAAGGAAGGTGCTGGTAAATAAATCAAATACCTGACTCTGTGTGTGGATTGGCCTCTTGCACACTGGGTGGAAGAACCTAATTTGGCACAACATGCTGATGGAACACATGCCTTGTAACATATATGTGTTACCATCTCAACGCCCAGAGGTCGCATTCAAGTGTAAGGTGTGCTGTGGCTCTCCTGGGCTTGGAAACACCCTGCCTTCTTTGACATCTTCATTTTTTTTTTCAATCAGGAGCCCTTTTTGACTCGATTTGGGTTTGTCTTTACATTTCTCCAGAATTTCTGCAGCCCAGGCCTGTGAGAGCCAGCTGATTGGGAGTTTTTAGGTACAAGCTACACAGCAAGCTACAAGCCTATTGAACCAACCCATACTTGACAAAAATTGAAGTCAACAGGAAAAAAATGACAAAATGGCAAGAGAGGTGCTTTGGTGTGCTGAACTGCAGGTTTCCCCTCTCCACAGAAGATAGGGGAGGTCCTTTTCTTAGTGACACCCAAACCCTACAGGACTCTCAGGCACTCCAAGAAGAGCTCAGGCTCCCATGCCTTACATTTGTCATGAGCTATTTTTACCCTTGCAGCATACTATGACAGGTATTATGGTTATGGTCGCTCCACCCCAGAACGTGCTGAACTTACTTTGAACTCTGGATACATGTTGAACTATCCTTCTGGATACGTGCAGTAAGTATTTGTCAACAGCTGAGAGGGCACATACTCAGCTAAGAGTCAAATAATTCAGATCTGTTTGCCAAGGGATTTTTAGGGCTGGAAGCCCTTTGGAGCAGTCAAAATGTTCCTGTGGATAGTGCCAGGCACTTTAGGAGCAATCACTCCAGGCATACATCAAATTCAGTCACTTTTGCACTCATGGAAAAAGCTGGCTCCCACTGTAAGTTTTAATGAGATGGGGAAAAAAAACCTCATGTATTTTTTCTTCCCAAGTACCTGATTCCTTGAGGCATTACTGTTCACTGTATAGGTCTGTATTTCTTCAATAAAAACAGAGTCCTGTTAAACCTGTACAGGTTCATCCTGACACTGTATAGCTTTACATACCTGATCTGCAGTGTGGCTGAGATTACAGCTGAGGGTGCTGAGCCTCAGAGCCACAGCTAACGGGAATGGTGAGGGTTGGCCACGGAGCAAATTGCACTGTGGCAGCTGCCTCCAAACAAACTGGCTGCTTGTTTGGAGGGCTGAAGAAGGAGTAGAGAGTGCACACGAATGCCAGCATCTGAAAGTGGGACAAAGTTAACTCTGGCTCATCCAGGAAAATTTACCACTCATGGGGAACAGCTAAATTACTTTTAGGGATTATCTGTTCAGAGCTTGCGGTTTTCTTTTCCAACTGAGATATCTCAGATAATCAGAGGGTTGAATTACTAATGTGACCACTGTCTCAATTGCTGGAAATTAACCTTTAGGACATAATTGAAATCCTCTGTGTCTGCTGTGAGGATTTGTGAAGCATGCAGCAGTTAGATATTCAATAGTTTTATAAATTTAAGCGTTACAGAGTTTACGCCAGCTTGAGAGTTCCAATTTGCGTGTTTGAAAACTGGTAATACATACCATGATTAGTGCTAACATCAGTTAACATAATAATGGGTATGTTATTTTGGTATGTTCCACTTCACAATCCCAGATAATTTGCACACTGTGTGGACAACGTGCAAGTGTGGTTTCTTGAGAGGGACTTGCTGACCAGGAGAGTTTCCCTCCATACCTCCTGGAATGTGTTCCTGCTGCTGCTTCTCTTGTGTGGGTCTAGCAGCCATGTTGTCTTCAATTAGCCAGGTCAGTCAGTAAAAATCTGCTTAGAAAAGAAAAATGGATATTTTTCATCTGGAAATGATTTTGCAAGACACGCAATAGGTCTCTGCTTCCAGAAGTTCACAGTTCCACCATGAATTTCCCTCATCCAGCCAAGAATGTGTGACACTCACTAGGCCACTAGGCTGCCTTTGGTATTTGTGGGACCTTTACCTGAGCTGACGCAATTCACTAAAATGGCACAAAAATAGTTCGTTCGAAAAGTTGAGTAATTTCCTGTGGGTTTAGTAAGTCAAATTGGGCAAAGATCCACAAAGAGCCAGGACAAGGAAGCTGTAATGAGACTAGGTGTGTGGAAGCATGAGCTGCTCAGCTACTCTGATAAATCCTACCCTGACAGAGCTGCTGGGAGCATCGCTGTCGAGGACAACCCACAGAACGAAAAATAAACACAGCTGCGGCACATACTAAAGCAAAGTGGGGGGCTTGGTTGTGAGCAAAGCAAAGAAACATCTTCACTTAAGCTAAAGATTAAGCAAGGTGAGAAGAATTTTTAATCTGGCACAATACAAATAGTGCTGTGACTCCTGAAATCAGACCAATTCAGGAAAGACAAAGGAAAAGGTGTAAAGTTCTTTTATTCATAAGCAACAGATGCATGTTAATGAGGCTTACATTCATTTAATAAAGAGCCTCTGCCCTCCTGTTCTTGTTCCTATTCTGTCTCATCAGTGTGTGTTGTTTCTGTGATATTTACTCTGTCTCTGGGGTAAATATCCAGTGGTGCCTTTCAAATTAGCAATAATTTTCTTGTTCCTTATATTAGAAAACTTCAGTTCTCAGTTATTACTCTATCATGGTTTTTTTCTAATTTAAGAGAAGGCACCAGTCTTTTTACCTTTTATGCTGATTTGAAAATTCATTGAATATCTTCAGGAGGAAGAAAACATTCATATTCAGTACCTTCGTTTTCTATAGGTTATGCCTTGGGTCATGATTGCAAGAATTTTCTAATCAATCTAAATTTTAAGTCTACAAAATGAAAAACACATGACCACAACATGTTGTTTTCTAGCACAGAGGAAAAATATTGGTCCATTTTTAAAAAAACAAGGTAAAAAATATTATGGTGATATTTTGATTGTGCTAAACAAATTATAATGGAGCATTAGACTGTTTAAAATACTGTTACTATATAGAGGAAATACAACCCAGGCAACATTTCTTTGGGAAATGCAAGAATTTTGCATATATTTGTCCATAAATAAACAAGAACAAACCTCACAGCTGCTAATTCAACTCATATTCCTGGAATCAGGCTGTAAACAAATGCTTGTATTTTTGTTTTGGAGGGTGGATGAAGTTCAGTAACTTTCCATTCGTCTAAAAGAAGGAACATCTGTTGTGGCCATAAAAAACTGGATGATCAAATTTACCACATCCCACATTAGCAACATTAGGCATTGAGGTTGAAATCCAGATCAGACTGAACTCAGTGAAAGTTTTGCTGTTAAATTCTGGGTGGCCTGGATTTCAAGCCAAAATCCAAAGCTTTAAAAACAATAACTCAGTGAGCATTAAAAACAAAAGTAGGCTGTTGCTGTGTGTAGGAGCTGTACACTGGCTTGCCTAAGATAACATTCCAGCCTGGTTTACAAATAGCATTATATTAGGAAGTATTAAGACATACAATGCTACAACAGTGAATCCTATGTTTAAAAAGAAAGCATGATAAGGGCTTCTTTGGTCAGATCACAGTATCAACATCAACACAGGGCAGAAGGATTTTAAGGAACTCAGGAAGAGAAACGGCTTAAGTCACTGAAGCATGCTGTCTCTTCTAACCATTACTGGATCAAGGATGCCACTATATATCTTATACATCTCTTATTAAGGGGAAAAAATACAGGATAGGTGGGTTCAGAAAAGTGAAATCTTCTCCCTGGAGACATATAATTCCCACCACTTTAGAGTTAATCACAGTGAGGTCAAAAATTCAGAGCAGACTGAGAGAAAACATGAGCTTATTGTTCCCCTCTAATGTCTGGTTACATCATATACGGTACTCAGAATTAAACCTGAAATTCCTCACACAGTCTGTTTTATTAGCTATTTGCCTTAGTGGTTAAGACCTCACCATTTGCCCAAATGCTGTGAACCTGTATCAAAAAGGTAAAAGACGTGCTTAGATCTCAGATATCCTCACTGAGAAGGCAGCTGGGGCTATTTGCTACTGCCCCCAGCTCTTTGTGCCTGCCAAAAATGCCTGCCTCAGCTCTGGTGGCAGAATGAGACACAGTTTCCTCTGAGCTGTTTAAATGCAAGGTCCAAAAGAATAATTCAAGCTGCCCCCACCCCCCTTGGCATTTTTTTGCTTTAAACACTGCATTCTATCCTGAAGCAGCTTAGAGTTATCTGTGTTCTCAGTCTGCTGACTCCACTATGTGGGTGGTATCCTCTGGGAGACAGGCAATAATATTTTAGACTGATTCAGTTATTTTCAAAACAATCATTTTCATGCACCGTTAGCCACTGAGGCTGGTATAAGCTTTGCCAGCTTTAGACTGGTTTAATGAACAGTACTTTTCTATCTGATGCAGATTTTCAGTTGCACTCTGAAAGCTGCAAGAATGCAGCAAGGGCTTACATGTAGCTATTTCTTTTTTTCCAGCTGGGGTGAGATTGTTTTAACAAGGAACATCAGGTAACTCCAAGAAAAGTTCAAAAATTGCCTGATTTAAACTTTGCTAATTAGAACAGATAGCTCCAGTAAAAAGGACAGGGCTAGATAAATGTACATTTCTTTCTTTGGTTTGTCTCTGAAGACTTACATAAAACTTATCAGCTACTATGGGGCTCTTAAAAGTATGCACAGCAGAATGTAAACAGAGAATGAAATTACTGATATCCAAGACTCTTAACACACAAAAATTACTGACTGCTTGCTCTCTCTTTCATACTCAAATTTTACTTTTGTAAGAGCAAGGAAAGTGTCAAATATCAGAGATCTTACCTCAGTAGAAAATGCCTTTGAAGCCCTCTCACTCCTCCAATAAAAAAATCCTGCCTCAACTATGCTCTTGTGTTTCTTATACTGTTACATTTTCATATGTATTTTAATTTTTGATATGGTAATTTTTTCACATTATATTATAGGCCAATTGTTATACTTGTATAATTTCTGTAGTAGCAGCATCATTACATTCATATTGCTATCCCAGTTTGAAAAGATTTGTGATGAAAGCAGCCTGATCACAATATGTGTCTCTTCAAGACACTTGATGCTAAAACAGCTCCATTACTGACAATGGGCCTCTTTTTTTTGTTTTATTTATTTAAGTAGTGTATTATTTGTTATATTGTATTTGCTTGTAGCTTAGATACTTAGTTCCTTTCTTCCTCTAAAAGGCAGATTTTTCTTATTTAATGTCAGACAAATTCAACGGTTCATTTCATAGCATTGAACCCTTTAAGACCTAGAAAGAAATAAAACAACACACTTTCAAGACAATATTAGTATAGGAGGTAATAGAAAGGCTGGTCTTTGTTGGAGGCCTCCAAGGGGCAGACATGGAAAAACGCCCACCCTGCAAAGGGTGAATACAGTTTTATAGGCAAATTAACTTAATTTACAAGAATCCCCAATTGGAAGCACAAGCCATGAAGTAGTTTCCCCCTTTTGGTTCCACCTCTTCTGTAGCCACCCCTTTAGATAGGAACTAAACTTTGTTTAAGGAAATGTGTCTCGAAGAGCTTGTTTCAACCTTGGCTCCCAGCAAGAAGCAAGATAGGATAGGGGCCTTGGACACCCAGGGTTTGGAGCCTCTGGAATGTGTTTTGTCTTTCTGCCTATCAGGGTAGGGAAAAGGTAGGGAAAACTACTGGAGCTAGCTAGGAACTATGTAACTACACTATATAACAATAGTCTACAGAGCTATGAATATATATGAAGGAAATATAAGAGCAATAATCATTCTGGCATCAGCGTGACTTACTAACTGGGCAACAAACACAAACAGCCCAGAGCGGAAGGAAAAACTGATGATGAGATGTGAAGGGCTGAAATCTCTATGGCTGCCAACTCCTCTTGAAGGCCTGAGAACAAGGTACCTGACCTGGGAGCAGGAGAGGAGCACAGCAATGAGCAGGGACTGCAGCTTTCCCTCTGTACAGGCACCGGCTGACTCATAGACCACAGCATGGGAAACACAAAGAAAGCAGGTAGGTGTGTAATGGCCACGAACTGCAGCCACTCTGTCCATCCATGTTAACTGCCCCCCCACTACCTCTAAAAGAGAGTTAATTCACCCCTGTACACGCAAGACTGACTGTTTTCCCTGTTAAATCCTGATAGTGCTGAAACAAAGTCAAAAATTGTTACACAAATCTCCGTACATTTAATTGCTACTCTCAGCTCCCATTAAAAATGGCTAATAACACTTTTCATATTTATGACAGTGCAAATGTAAGTGAAAAATTAAATCTACATTGTTAAACTTTTCAAAATAATAAAAAAAAGTCTTACCTTTCCTGATGTGAAAATGACCCTTTACTCACATATATATGACACTAGTTATTTACATCCTATGCTGCTAGAAGTAGTTTAATTTTACTATGGATTCAAACAGAACCACAGTTAGGCCCCAGCTCTTTCATTCCCTTGGAGGAAGAAAGTACTTCACAGCTCTTAGAGTTCTTTATTTTTAATGCATTGAGCCTTTGAAATATTACAGCTGTTTGTTCACAGACAATATCTGGTTTTGGGTTAAATAGACAGAAGATGACCACTCAATAAATATAAAATTTTCTATTTTTAAATTCATACTTAAATATAGATGGACATTTTCTTCTCACAAAATTTATGTGAGAGTCTCTAGTTTGTTTCATATGAGTATAATATTTTACAGATAGACAGCAAATTTACTATATATTTGCTACCCACAGGAATCTTAAATGGATTACATCTGTTAGACACCACAAATTACTATTAAGTACTTTGTTGTGGATTTAGTGGTACCGAGGAGCTATTAAGACAGAAAACCAGCAGCTCACTGCATCTAATTGAAAATCTCTTTACCCTCGAAGCTTTTTTGTTAATATTTTTTTAAAATCAGAAATATTGTATATTGCATAACAACAAAAAACACTTGTATTAAATGTTGACATTTTCCACAATACCCTGGGAAATTACATTAAAAAACATAACTATATTTTTCTTGATTTGTACCAATTATGCAAATACTAACACAACAAGCCTTAAGGGTGTTCATGAATTAATAATTATTTGCTTAAGATATAAATTTCAAAAAAATACTTTAAAAACTATACTTTCTCTAATCACAGTGGGAATATACAAAGCAATGACAGTGGCTATAACTATTATAGCACACAATTATTTCTTTAGTCTTTTTCAAAATTTAATTTGTAGTATCACAAATATAAGTAAACAGAGTATGTTTGCACTCACCATGCATACTTCTGGGTTTACTGCTGACAAAAAGAGTGAATTTGGAGGTTTGTTGGAATTGATCAGTTTTCTGGGGAAAAAAATAAGCAGATAAGTGAAAAAGGAGAAAAATATATTTGTCTACAGGGCCACTCAAAATAATCATATTTCTAATTTACAATACTATGAACTTTGCTGACTTTGTATGTATAGCTCATGGGAGTGCAGTTGGATTTCTTCAAATCAATGTAACACAGGTGCAGAACTTTGCCAGAATTTCGGGGTCATTTTGAACTTGTGCAGTCATGACTGTGAAATGAAACGAGTATGTTTTTGTATTTTTAAAATTCAAGGAAACTAGGGCATCCAGTATATCCAGAGACCTGTGAACAAGTATTGACAATTGCAAACAGTGGAGGTCAATGTGTATTAGTGAACAAGCTAGTCCAATCCATTTTGGTTTCCACTAATGGCTAAGATGATTTTGAAGTGAAGTCATACATTGCCCAATGACATCTGGCAAACTTAGATAATGTGTTCTAATTGCTTCTAGCCCAAGAGGGCTTGATCTTTAGTTACCTCATACTGTTGTTGCCTAGAGTTAAGCTGTTTTTAAAGCACATTTTAGGGACCCTGAGCTGCAGTTTGTTGGGGTACTTTATAACCTTGTTACTGTTACTAACATCCAGTTAGTAGCAAGGTGGTCAGGCCAGTTCCTTTAATTAAAAGTTCATCTACATTCTCAGGCACAATGTTCATGTACCAGTGTCTGTGTGCACTGTACTATGTTTTATATGTTTTATTTCACATGTATGTGAGCTCCCCTCTCCTTACCAATGCTGCTTTCTGTACCATATAACAAGGACACTTATTAGGACTTGTGTGCAATGTCAGTGTTGCACCTATGTAGACATCTGCCTTTCCAGAAATCTTCCTGTGAATATCTTGCATGTTGTTACTTAAAAATCAGAAGTACTTGTTTGTTGTTTTTGGATTTGTTTTTTTTTGTTTTTTTTTGTTTTTTTTTTAAATCATCCTCGCAGTGTATGGATAATTCACAGGCATGTGGCAGAGAGCTGAGTGTGCTGTGCAAGGAACCTTAAGACAACTGTAGATGTGAAATACTCTTCAATTCACATGCCCATCATTAGAGAACAAGAGAAGCAAATTTATCTGCAGCCTGAAAAGACCCACTATGTACCTGTCTGGGACTGATTGCTTTCCTAAGCTTTCAACAAGGCTACTGGAGAAGCAGAAAGCAGGTGGACACAAGCACCTCTTTGTTGAAAGCACTATTGCCCAGGATTTACCATCAGCAAAAAAATCAGGCCCTTCTTGTTGTGCTCCCTCCCCTCTCAGCCATACTCACCTCTAGTATATTACTTCAAGACCTGCACTCAGTTGCATTATGTAATTGAACAAACTCTTGTGATTAGTAGTCTCAGTACATACAGCACCTAGGTAGAGCACCAGGGTATTAAAGATATATTTTAAACTGCAGGAGGCCACAGGGAATCTGGAAACCTCTGTGGGTTTTAAGTGTCAACAGATGGCATGGCATGACCTACTTTGAAAGAAATAAATTTAAAAAGAAAGGGTAAAGTTGCTCTGTTAAGAAGTATCTGTGCTGGTACTGGGAAGCTGCAGAACTGCAGAGCTCAGGGGACCAACAATGGTGTGTCTCGAGGCTGCCAGCTGACTTTGCAGCCCAGGCATCATTAGTATGTGTTGGCTGTTCAGTAGCCTACTCAATATGTGCTGGTAATATTAATCTGGGTTTCCTAGCAGCAGGTGCCTCTATCAAAAGATTTTCTAGCCTGATTACTTTGCAGATTGGCAGAAAGTCCAAGGTTTGAGTGACTCAAAATAGCAAAATTAAATTTCCAGCCCCAGCAGTGTCTTTTCTGTAGTCAGGCTGGGTATTGATTCTATGGTATTACCTTTTACTTTTAATGGATACTTAAGAAAAAATGACTTCATTCTCCAGATAAAGGAATACAGTCCAATACTTTCAATCAGCACCACAGATATAGAAGCTATTGTCAGATTTTTCAACTCTCCTCTTATATTTGCTTTAAGAAATACACTACCTATTAGTACTACGGCTAACTTCAATGGGAAAAGCTCTGAGTTGTGTTATTTCTATGGCACCAAATGTCTTCACTGTCATCATCAGCTATTTTGTAAATATTACCTATCTTCATTATTGTATCCGGCCTTTTCCAGAACGTCCCTTAAAAAAAGAGCATATAAATCCTTCTAAAAGTATAAAGAAAAAATAAACTGGATAACATTGTCTATTGTGAGACACAATGTGCAGACAGGTCAGATGCCTTACTGAACACTGCTTGTAGAATAACATGGATATGAAGCTTATGGTTCCAGCATGTATTCACTTGATTTTATGGATAGTTAATACAAAACTGCTGTTTGCTACCTGGCAAAGAGAATGACTTAAGCCTGCTGAGCATCCTGTTTGTAGAGCAATATAACTAATTAATTATGCAATATGGATAATTTAGTTTTTTCTCATCTGTTCAATTTTTTTACAATTTAAATACGTATAAACATTCAGTTCAGTTATGAATAAGTGTGTATACTTGGCATCCTGTGTGTAACATAAGGATATGCTTTCCCACCAATCTGGGACAAATCCTCTCAAGGGACACTATACTAAATAACCATTTGCTTTTAGATGACAACTGAAGAATCAAAACACTTTACACAAGACCAATTGTGATTTTTTTAATCTGCTCATTCTTTTAATCCTGTTCATTCTTAAACATTTTATATCTTTCAGCCCTTTTAAAACTCAAGATACAGGTAACAGGGACAGATTGATTTTAAAGCTTTCCCAGCCTGTTAGCATTATGGAGATATACTCCCTGACAGGGAGAATCCTGTATGACAGGGAAAGGCTGAAGGCATTTAGCCATCCAACCCTCTGTCAGGCTCCATTTCAGGTGATCAGAATTGGCCCTGAGTAACCTGGCCTGACCTTGCAGCCACCCCTGCTGTGAGCAGGAGGCAGGACTGGAAGATTCCTGAGGTCCCTTCCAGCCTGAATTACCTTATGTTCAGGTATTGGGAACTACTGTTTGCATTAGACTTTAATATGGTGAGCCTTAGCAAACCAGTTTTTCTGGAGTGCCAAAGGCACTTTCCAAACCTCCAAATGTGCAGATAGACTTGCTGCTCCCCTCGTGGTGTAGGTATTCAGCTTACATGAGAAATAGCTCAGATATCCCACTTTGGAACCACATACCTGCTTTGAAGGAGAAGAAGAAATTATTATAACCCATTGATATCCTCAAAATATACATCTCACTTCCCACAATAGCTGTGACATCTCTTTCTGCTCCTTCACTTAATGTAACCCATGAGCCATGGCCACTGGAGGTCCCAGGGAGGCACATGGCACTGCAACCATGTCATGCAGTGCACAGACCTTCCCATCAAACAGGCACAAATCCTTGCTGCCCTCCCATGGCAGCAGATCTGATGTCACCTCCTTGGCTGGGGAGGGTTAGAGACCATGAGGAGTTCTCAAATTGATGGTCTGCAGCACACAGCTTGTTTCTTCCTGCCTCAAAAGCATGCACAAACAGCCCTTTGGATGGGTTGTTTCACTGAGGTGGTGGTGGAGGAACAGCACACCCTTCTCACAAGGCAGATCTCACCCTAGTCCATGGGGTGACCACTATCTATCACGTTTGCCTTCTTAGTGCCCTTTGTGGGATGCACATTATGTAGGGGGAATGAAAATTAGGAAGATGTAGATAGAGTTTGTGGAGAAATTATTAGTAGCTTCATGGTTAGTATGCTGTCATGGGTTTGTTCATAACCGGGCAGAAACACCATTTAATGTAGCGGTTTCACATTCACCTGCTCGCCTGCTCACACCAGGTGAGAGTGTAGTGTAGTGGTTTCATGAGAATAAGGATTAAGAGAAATGCAAAACAGGCCTAAACTTCAAAGATAAAAATAGTTTATTAACAAAAGACAACAAAATCAAAATCAACCCCCAGGTGGTTTCTTCTTCCCCCCCCAGTCCCCCACCCATGATGGTTCTTTTCTCCCACCTCATTTATCTTCCTTTACCACCATCCTTCTCACCAACAGCACAGAGAAACAAACTTAGAAAACCCCTGGTCAATTTACCACTCTTGAAATAGGCTTTCATCAGTCCAATTGGAAGAAGAGTCTCTCTTGTCTCACCATGGAGATTTTTCCCACAAGAAGCACAAGTCTCTCGTGGAGTT
>VZTR01023056.1:0-11684 GCA_013400775.1 Chaetops frenatus | reverse complement strand
AACTAACTCAACAAAAGGCCAGGCTGAGTAAGTAAAAAAGAGGATCCATGCTATGAAGTTCAATTAGCTCATTTAGGTCAGGTGAACGGTTGGGCTGGTTTCATAGGGTATTGCTGAAAAGCTAAGGTTAATCACAGTGAAAGGTGATGCCCAGGTAAATTATACACAGTAATCATCTGGTATCTCATGTAGAAATTCTATTTTAAAAGCCAAAATTAAGTCTCTTCAGTTAAAAGTATTAGGGACATTTTGATAAACTGTAATATTTTTTATTTTATTCTGTGTAGAGGAGGATTTTCAGTTGTGATAACATATGGCTTTTAGTCTTTTAACTGAAACATTAAGCATTTTAACTGATGTTAGTTATAAAGTGTGAGCACAGTCCAAGGATACAATTTGATTGGTTCTAACTTCAGAGTGAGATAGTATATTACAAATAACTTGTTTTCAACAATTAAGATGCTTTTAATAAAAAACGAACTTGAAAAGGCCTCCTTGCCATTGAGTACTAGCTCTCATTAGCCATAGAGGTCGCCTGTACACTCATGTAGCAGTGAATCCTTAATTTGTCTCTTAATGGACATCTAGTCTACAAAATGTACTGCTGAAAAATATGACTGAAGTTAAAATCCATCAGGCCTGAAAAGTATTGTGACTTATTTACATTTATGAGTACCATAATTAACCAAATAATTACAAATATGTAAAGAAGAAAAGTTTTAAGGAGAGATGGAGGAGCATCCTATTTTATACTCTCTCTAAGAGCTTACGGGAGATTTCTTTGAAAATACATAACTTGAGACCTATCTCTTCTATGCTCTGACTAGGTTAGTACGGACAATGTGTACCACCCTAGATAAACCAGTGAAGTTCTGAAAAACAGAATTATTTACAATCTCCTCCAAACCTGTAAAAATGGTTGCCAGAAATATATATGTCCCTTTCTGTTTGCTGACTGTTAAGTTGAAGGCAGGGTTAGACACAGGTATCTTAACTTTTAGGCTACTGATTTATGACATATTCTGCGCTGTTTATCCTATGATAAAAGCACAGGATAGAGAACGATAACATATAGTTGTATTTATTGAAATTTCCTCCAAAGTTCATAAGTTTGCAGTAGGAAATGTGATTTTTCTATATTTTTAAAACCCCAGGAATGCAATCATTAATATGCCATGAGTTTGGGTTTTACAAAAGACACTATTTTTAGTGTATTTTGTACATGGTGCCAAAAGTGCACCAGGTGTTTTCTTTTAGAAATGAAGGTTTCCTGCCTAATCCACTTGTTCTGATCTCCAGCTGTCTTTTTGGTAAAACATGAGCTGAAGAAAAACAAAAACATTAACTTTTTTGTATGCTTTCTTCTATTCCTTTTTGTTTGCTATTCTTTCATTGTTCTGACACACCAGTACAAAAATAATTCAAAAATATTTTTGCCTAATAAATTACTGCCTGATGTTCTCTACAAATAAATATATTACACTGAGCCACAAGTACAGATTGAGCTGCTGCTGGCTGTGTTTTCCATCTGCCGATCCTTTCTCCAAACTTCCTGACGACATCACATAGATTATTCTGACTCACTGGGATCTGACAAAGCCTCTGCCTAACGCAGGTATTAGCAGCAGCAAATATTAGCAGTGGACATCAACTCGATGAAGCAGCAGAGTAAAGCAGATAGAGAATTTTTGAGAGTGGTTGAGTCTGCATGTGATGAAAAATAAATACAGAGAAGGATTGATTTAATCTGTTTACATAACTGACTTAAAATTAACTTGCAGTTAGGCCCTCACCAAGAATTACTCAGTAATTATACCCTCCAGCTGCCTAATACAAGCATGGGTTCTGGGCAAGGCTGTAATGAGGATGGAAGAGCTGCTGCTCCCCAAATGGCTCCTTTTGGGGCCACCCCTGTGGAACGCCAAAGCAAGCCACTAGAGGGAACTCAGCCCATGCCCTAGGAAGCCTTGACACTGGGTTTTCCCTACTACTCACTTCCTTGGACCCTTAATCATAGCACACGCAAAGCTATATGCATGTGTTTTAAAGACACCCGCGGCAGTAACTCCATCTGCTGAAGCCAATGTACCAGTGCTCTTTTTCATCGCATACGCATGTGGAGCGCTTCATTTTTTCTGTCAGTAGTCATGTGGGTTTTTAACCTTTTGTCTTGTCTACTCTTTCCTCATCATCTCTGTTTCTATCTGGTGTCAATGCTTCCTGGAAGTGAAACAAAAAGTTACTGAATGTGTCCGTGGTTGCTTTGTGTATAAAATGCGTTCCTCACATTCCCGGCAGGGAAATTACTTGTGAGTAGGAAATTACGGAAGGGGGGAGGTGTGCTAGAGGTCCTTAAAAAGCGATATCAGGGAGGCTGGCTGTCGCTGAGGAAGACAATATGGAGAAAGGCTTCTGTGACAGCAGAGCGCCTTCCTCTGATCATCAGGCATCACCTTCCCACTCCTTCACCTTCTTCAGTATCTCACTGAAGCCCAGAGGGAAAGCACGTCCTTCCCAGTCCCGAGAGAGCCGCCCACATCACCATCTCAGCAGTGTTAAAAGTAAGCAAAGCTCTTCCTAAGAAAATTGTGACTATGATGGCATTTGGATCAAGGTGGCAAGACTTGATCAAGATTACTTTTACCCTTCCCCCACACCTTCACATTGTATTCCCATAATATTTGAAAAGTAGAGCATGTATGTGTTAAAAATCATATAAACATGCAGCAGTTTGGAAGACTGGAAATAATCAGTTATAACAGCAATACAGGTTAACTCTTAGTGTTGCCACAGGGGAGAGGATAAAATCAGGCTGTGTTGCCTGCACAGAAGTTTCCGTTTCATCTCAAGGCTATTTAAGGGTGCGGGTTGCCCTCTCACTGGATGCTACTTCTGTTTGGGGCTATGAAGGGAAAACTGAAAAACCTGGGGGTTTTTTGGAAGGCTGCCTTCTTTAAACACTCTGAAATACACTGATATTGCCATCAGAGCTGGCATGTTTCAGAACATTACTGAGTGACTATATGATCCAGATGGGGGCTCACCAGAACTGAGGGTCCTGACCTGACCCCTCCTTTTACCCCAACACTTCCTAAAAACAGAACTTTCAATGTGTATATTGCTTGTTCATTTTTGTGTACCCAGCTATGGCACTCCAGAGCTTCAGCATATATTCCCAACAGCACTGTAGTCAGAAAAATAAAAGAAATAAAATTCATAACTGAAAAAAAGGAGTGAAAATGAAAAGTCTTGAAAATAGGAGTTCAGTTCTGTGCACAGGCACAGTTAGTTGATCAAAGTTATCTGTGTGGACAAAGTAATGGCACCTGTGTTACCAGTTTCTCTTTATTAAAGTTAACTTTCATGCAGAAAGAGGGTGCACGGCTGCTGTTGAATTCAGTCTCAATGGTTATAAATTTGAAAGACCACCCTTGACCAAAGTGAGAGAAAACACAAAGCAGCAGTGTAAACTCTTACCTTAAATCACCTACAATACAACCAGGTCAGAAATGTTTGGCTAACCATGGACGTACCACTGAACACTCAGACATCCACCATCCTACAAGCAGGAGGCTGAGGAGTTTGGGACACCTGCAGCAAGCAGGCTGTATGTGTGACAGGCTCTCAAACAGCAGACCCAGCCTAGAAAATTAGATAAAAACCCTTGGTTCATGAATGTCAGAGCCGCAGACTGCATTTTTATCTTCTTGGCATGTCCTTCTGCCAGGTCAGATCTCTCAGACTTCCTGATCTCTGAGGAAACAATTCTTAAACTCTAATTGTTTGGAGTTTTGGGTTGTGTTTGACAGATTAATTCCATGGTATCTGTGTGGACCCATACATCAGTTGTTTCCAGTCCTCCAGGATATAAAGTGAGGTATGTTATGATATGTTTTGAAGGCCTGACAGGTCAATTCATATCAGGTTGACAGGAGAAATCTCAGAGAATTATTGCCTCTTGTAAAAATCTAACTGTCCTCCAGGAAAAAATACATATTGTCTTGGAGGCATTGTACCCTGAACACAGCAGAATAAATGTGGCACATTCAATTTGATTTTTCAGGTGAAAAAACCTACATGTATGAACATTTCCCTGGAAGTGAGGGAAATTCAGAACAATTAAATGCATTCAGGAGGAAAGACAAGAAAAAAGACACAGCTGCAGTGAAAAATAAAGAAAACAGTTGAGGAAGGTGATGGGAAGGCTTGAGGTGTTAAGAAGGACTGAGAAACTGGTGGTACAGAGAAACTGGATTGCTTGCAAACTGCACATCCTGTCCTCCTGGAGGAAGACCCCCTCTCTTGGGAAAGACAGGGCCTCTATCTTTCTTCCAGAATCTAATGAAAGGCTAAAGATAAATCAAATGTAAACACAAGGAACTATGAGGATACTGCACATGTCCATGGCTGTCTCAGCCAGCTGCTGGCTGCAGCATATTTGTACAGCAGTGGAGAGCAGCAGCTAATGAGCAGGAACTGTCGATTTATCATCAGCCTCCCTACTGCTGGTCATGGGGAGAGGACAGTGGTGTGTATAGATTATATAGTGTATCAAAGGGTCCAAAAAAGGGGTGGAGAAAAGTGTCATCTTTAACGTGCAAATTACTAAAACTATTGTGTAATAGAACTGTACACAACACAAAGCCTAGGTGCATCCTGATTTATCTCACCAGTCCCATTAAACTACAAACATTTCTAAGCAGAACCTTATATTAATTGCATTTTGCATGCTACACAGTGAGACAAGGAAGACTTGCAGATCACACACACAACAACCATATGTACTGGCAAAGGAAAAACCTGACTGGACTTCCAGACTCTATGGTTCACTTTCTGAGTGAATGAGCAGCCTACTGAGGGATCTCAAGCCAGCTAATTCCCTTTCTGCATGCCTGTTTTCCCAGCTGTAAAACATGAAGGCTTCTAACATACAGTAATGTACATACTTTATATGGCTACTTCTAAAAAAACGTGAAAACCTGAGAGCAGCAAGCACTGGTACAGGATTTTGTGATGCTTGGAGCAATGCTAACCATTAAGAATGCTGCACCAAGGTGCAATTTCTAGTAATGAACGATAGGGACTGACCAGTCAGAGAAAAAGTCAGTTGCAAGATTTGTCATCTCACATTGTCATTCTCCAGACGGTCCCAGTCAAGGAGTAGAAGCAAACGGAGTTTCATCTAGCCATTAAAACTCCTAAAAATTCCTTAAATTTGTAGTAACATCAGCTACATTGAGAGATAATTTTTTCTTGCAATATCTTTCCTTCCAACATTAAACAATGGTGACATCTACACTGCTTCTCTCATCTCTTAGTTGACCTTGATTTTCAGGGTATTTTTTTCTACCTGTGTCACCATTTTTTTTTTCCATTTTCACTCCTAGGACACAGGAGAAGGAGCACAAAAATACATCATCCCTTTTTTATTACTTGCACACAAAGAATGTCTAAAATTTGGAGAAGGTCTATCAATTTACTACTCCATTAATTCCTACAATGGCCTATTGCTATTCTAAATATGATAACATGCAATTTCTGAATATCCTCATGCTAGGAATGAAACTTACAAAAGCTTCATGCTATATACACATAAAAGCGTATTACAGATCTCAAATTATATATCATTTTAAATAAGGGCACACCTTATTCTTTCTCATGCAGCTATGTCACCAGGCAGTAAAGAACACAAGAATCAGGTGATGAGAGAAACTAGAGGAAAGCCTGACTCTCTATATTAAGCCCTTTATTAAATATAGCTCTAGGTCTTGTTTCAGGAAATGAAAAACAAAGTAAATTTTACTTTGATGGCTATTGCCATCACCACTTATAAGGACATTTACAAATTAAAGGGTTCAAAGGCCTATATGATGAAAGCACACTGCTTCATTTAAGGGACAAATGGCATCTTTGATACAAACAGCAATCTCCTCAAAACCTTTTGCTTTATGACCTTAAGAAAGGCACAATGGCCATGATGATTGCACCACTTCTTGAAATTCATACAGGCACTCACTGAATGACAATAAAAAAGTCAGCGAAGTCTGACTATATAAGTACAGGAAAAGTCCTTGGTCCTCAAAACCTTCCTCTTTCAGGTGTAATTTAGGGAAATAGCACCAGTTTACTCACCACTGGCAACCTACACTGTAAGTACTCATAACCGATGTAGTTCTCAAACTGAAGACAAGGGTCTATGAACCACCCAGATTAAGTGATGCATCTGCCACACACTTATAGCAATGTCACTAGGCTAAGGTTAAATAAAAGCACCAATGCAGCCTTCCAAGAAAGTCAGGGCTTTTCAAAACTTGAAGGCCTGTTTTCTGGGAGTTGAACAAATGAGATTTTATTACCTCATGGGAAAAAAAATTAAGACAGGAATGCTGACTTCAACACAGGGGTAGACTCTGCTAGGACATGTTTGTTGTGCAAATTAATTCCTCAGGAAACTTTTCAAATTCAGCTGAATTTTTGACCTTCCTGTCTTAGCTGATAACATTCTCCTACTCTCTAAAAGCAAGCCAGAAAGTTCACAGCCTCAAAATTGCTGATAACATTCTTTTGCTCAACTTCAGCACTTAGGTCCTTTTATTGGATAATGTATTTCTCCTTAATTGATGGATATGCCCTTCATCAATCTTTTCTAGTTAAACAGCAACTAAATATTTATTTCTTGCTATCAAAAATATTTAACACTGTGGTTCCTGTTCAACAAGGTAGTGTCAGTTTTTCACAGTAAACGTTTACATTTTACAATCTTTACTTCTTAGCCTCTTTTGGGTAAGGACCCACCTACTCCTAACAGAAAAAAAACATCTTAGAAATTACAACAGAAAATAACTCTCCTAAAAAAGTTCAGTCAAGCACTTAATATGAAAAAAAATTAAAGAATATATTATAAAATCAAAATGCAAAGAGCACAAGAAGTTGTAGAAGAAAATAAGGAATGTATTTAACTGCATAATGGAAGTGTCAAGACTTTCCTTCCAGAACCCGAGGGGAACCCACAAGGAAGAGATGGACTTTTTACAAGACCATATATGGACAGGAAAAGGGGGAATGGCTTCAAACTGAAAGAGAGTAGGTTTAGATTAGATATTAGGATCAAGTTCTTTGCTGTAAGGGTGGTGAGGCACAGGAACACATTATCCAGAGGAAGTTGGGGATGCACCATCCCTGGAGGTGTTCCAGGCCAGGTTGGATGGGGCCTTGAGCAACCTGGTCTAGAGGAGTGTCCCTGCCCATGGCAAGGGGGTTGGAATTAGATGATCTTTAAGGCTCCTTCCAAGCCAAGCCATTCTATGATTCTTGACTCTATGTAGAAAATAAAGGTAAACTTATTTTCAAAATTACAACAAAGCATAATCTGTAATCTTCAGCTTCATATAATCTATGGAGCTTTGTACTTGATTTCAAAACCAGGTGAAGAAGAAAAAATCCTCAAGTGTGACAGTTATCAATGTTTTATAATGCAAAAGCTTAAAAAACCCCCCTTAAAGTACTGCTTAAAATGACTTGGATAAAATATTAATCAGATGAAATGAAATTAAATTTACAGTCTCATATGCAGGTTGCTTAAGAATTCAGCAAAATATCTGAAGAGATCCTGGTGTAACAGAGTTCAAATGCACATAGGATTTCTAGCTCCTGTTGCATTAGGAGGTAGAAGCATTTTAGCTCTAGTAGAGCACCAAGCCAGCCATTGTTAATGAAGCTAATGGGCTGAGACTCAGCCAGGCATGAGAACTAACAAAGATACCTCTGTCCTCCAGGAAAGCTAATTTTTCAGGACCATCAACGCATAACATTTAACTGTTTAAAAGTAATGTGGTAGTTAACTCTCAGTTGATTCCCCTGCAGTTCTGCATAGCATTGCACTGGACTTTTAAACAGAAAGGATTTCCATTATCTAACTGAAGTGCAAATGTTCAGTTTCCTTAATGACCTCAGAAGATTTAATAAGCAATTTATTTAATTCCTGTACAGCAGACACATGACTAGGTGATAACACATCCACTAATTTTGCTCATTTTTTTCCTTAAAGGCTGATCACTCCGTGTCACACTGTAAATTTATATCACATTGCAAACAAGCCCTCTAAATATGACACTAACTTTTGATGGCTCTGAACTCCAAAAAGAGTATGTTCATGTAATACAATGGCTCCTTTTTGGGGAACTGGGATAAGGAAATCAGTCAAAGTGAAGGGAATCTTGAGAGTGAAAAATCCCTATAAGACAATACTGCAGAAACATAAAGGAAAAAAAAAAAAAGCAAGAGAGTGACAAATTATGTGCAGAATACAGTCCCAAAAGATGATCACTTTTCAGCTGGTCACGTTGAAGTGCACACTGCACTTGGGCCTAATATGCAAACCAGTCCATTGTGCAGGAAGAGGCTCAGCCCAAAGATCTCAGGAAGACAGAAACGTGAAGTGCTCCAACACTTCTCTGGGATCATTGACACAAATGTGTGCTAAATAAGCTTTAGGGTTTTTGCTACTATTTAGAAAGATCAGATTGTCATCTTACCCTTTATGGTCCAACAAGGTATGGGAAGTTTTAAGTTTCCAACACTTCAGAAGTCTTAACCACTAGCTCGCAAAGAATGGACTAAGGAGCTGAGAACTACTGGCAATTAACATTTAATGAATTCTTTAACCCTTAGGGATATGTTGGCAAGTCAGTTCAGGAACAAAGAGGTATGTGACATTGATGAATTTTATCCAGGATCAGAGCTAGCATTCACACCGTCAGCTCTGAAGGGCAAGGAAGAGGCTGATGGTAATGAGATAATCAGGGGGGGAAAGGACACCTCCTTCTAAATAATACCACCCCACAGGACTGATGGAAACTCCCTCTTGTCAAGCTAGTTGGCAAAATTCACTGCGACCAGACAAAATTAACAGTTGCCTAAAGTTATGGGCAATTGTTAAGGCATTTTGCTTCGCACGCCCGGTGACAGTTAGGCAAAAGAAAAAAAGGGGAAAAAAAAAAAAGCACAACGGCAGATCAATACAACATTTACCAAATATAGCAAACTGGGACTTACAGTCTCCTTGACTCATCCTCGGCGAGATTCCAGTGAAATTGTTCTTTGCCCTAACACTGTTCATTAAAAAAAAAAAATAAAAAATCCAACAAACGAAAAACCAGGAGGGGTTTTTTTCATTTTTTGAAGATGGGGGACACTAAATTACGGAGTTTTTAGGTTTGGCATGAAAACTGGGTTGTTGAAGCCATACAGTGATCTTGAGTACATCAGTACCAGTCTCTTTTGCAAGACAGTGAACCTCTTAATTCTCTGGGGTAAACCAAATAATTTGTATCAATTCTTACTTTAGAACATCTATAGTTAAATAGCCTAATTTTACAACTACGTAACCAACGCCTATAAGCAATCCAAAAAACCTCGGTTTTTGAGCTTTTGACCAACCTTCTTTCAGGGCAGTCCTAATGAATCCTGCCAGTTGCCCCATATGGAATGAAGCGATGCTCTGGACCAAAGCTGCAGCACATGCAGCATGAACATATTTAATGCTGCTTAATCTGTGTCTCTGCAAACACCCTTCACCCCTCAGCTGGACACAAGCAGGTGTTTTCTTCCTATGTACCTTTCCTCTCCTAGGACATGAGAGCAGGAAGAGTGTCTTTTTTTTGGTGGGTCCAAAAACCTAAGAATGCTTTTTTATCTTCTGCAAATTACACCCACTTCCTAGTCCATTAGTCTTATTTAAACACCAGATTAGGAAAATAACTGCAAATCTGTTACCTCCTCAACATGCCTGTCAGACTAATCCACAGTCATATTCCTTAAGAATTTTAAGTCAGGAATGTATTTTCCAGCATAGCTATGAAAAAGCGACAAATCTAGTGAAAAATAAAAAATTCAACTTGCTCTATTCAGTTTCTGTCACTGCTACTTTTCAGTATTGACTCATTAATAGCCGCTTACTATGAAAATATTTAAGGATCACCACATGAACTTGAATGTCTCAACTTCCTTGAAATCTCAGTTTTCAACAAACAAAAGAATCCTAAAATTACTTGTCACAAAGATGATCTTTTTTTTTTTTTTTTAAACACAAGGAATTCTTGGTGAGCTATTTCATCTCCTTATTTTGCCTAAGACAGTTAAAAGACAAAGTACTTCTACTGAGGCACTAAAAGGCGATCAAGTAATTTAAATTCATATACTTGAATTAACCAACACACACTCAAAGAAAAACAGAGACATATATAAGGGGAGGCCAAATTGTTTTATTTAATTTTTTAGTGACCAATTGGATTTTTGGCAGAAAGCTCTGCTCTTTCCTTTTTTTGTTGGTTCTTTTTTTTTTTTTTTAAACTTCTTTAAAGAAATCAGCAGTGCTCAAATTGGTGGGTTGGAACTTTACACAAATTCCAGTTAATTTTAAAAACGAACAGATGAACAGGAATTCCAGATAGTTTCCAGAGCAGAGGGAAAAACTTCACATTTGTATGAAAATTCCATGTTTATAATTGATTGGGAGACAGGATGTAAAACTATTGTCAGTAGTGCACGAATAAAACATTCACATTTATCTGGAACCTTAATCAGAAAGCTGTACTCTCCTTCCAAAATTTTCATTACCTTGTGCAAAGCAAGTCAAGTCTTCATGTGTCAAGCACACAAGTAAAATTGTCCATATTTTATATACAAGACATCTACCAATCAGGCAGTGCAAAATACATCCTTTCATAACAAAACTAAAATGTACCTCTCAAAGTATGAACAAGAATATACACATAATACAAGATGTACACTATTTACACAACCATAAAAAATATAATACAAGGAATTTTTTTTATGTGATTATAAGACTTGACAGTCTTTTGCAATTTTTGTTGCAACAAGGCATGTTTAAATTTCCTGGATGGAGTTTTGTTTGCCAATTACTCAAGAGATCTTGGAAACTACGCTTGAACTTTTAGGAGAGTTTTCAAATGGACTGCCATCAACTCCCTGTTTTGGTCAGACAGTTCAGCTGTGCCACCCACCCAGTGGCTGGGAGGCTTTGGAAGGACACTGGGAGATGGTGGGTCACTAAACTTTGCCCCAGCGTAATTTTCTTTTTGGCTCAATTCATTTAGGGTGACAGGTTTCTTGGACTTGGCATTTCTGAAGTTCTCTGTGTTTTTAAGTGGCTTTTTCTCCTGCTTCTGAACTATTTCCGGCGACACAGAATCCTGCCAAAAGTTCTCTATCTTTTTCGCCGAGGCGATCTTCGTCACTGGCGTGTTACACTTACTCTTCTGCCTGTTAATCTTTGGTTGTTCACACAGGTGTAAGCTGTGAACGGGCTGGCCGTAGGGGACGGCCGCCTTCTCTGTCTTTCCCATCTTGTTTTTTAAGAACTGCGGAGACAAAGAAGAGTCACGTCAACTACGAGCCCTCTCGTCCGCGTTCCCTCACCACCCCCGACACTTAGTGAGGCGCCGGGGGCCGCCCGGGGAAGGGGGAGAGCTACCGAGCAGTCTTCTCCCCGCTATTCCTCGCTCGTCCCGTCGCTCGGCTGGACACGGGCGGCCTGAGGGCGCGGAGCCCCCCCGCGGCCACCATGGGGCGCTGCGCGCCACGCACGTCCCGCCTTCGGCGAGCGCGGGGCGGGGCTGGCGCGCGGCCAGCGGCCGGGCTAAATCCGGCTTGTTGCTGGGGCG
>VZTR01023055.1:174355-186820 GCA_013400775.1 Chaetops frenatus | reverse complement strand
AAAAATATATGTCATATTAAAATTATTTATTGTTTGCCTTACTTTGATGCTAACTGGATATCTTATGTTCAGAGAAGTTGAACATCAGCAGCCTTCCCAGATGACTCAGCCTGGAGCTCATCTATGGAGATGCATTATCAATGTTGTGTACAGGAGGCAGAATGTCTTTGAGCAATGCTATGTGATATGCCAAAAACTGGCACTTAAGGGACATGTTTTAGTGATGGACATGGCAATGGCATGTTTACAATTAGACTCCATGACCTTAAAGATGTTTTCCAACCTAAAAAATTCTATGATTCTATGAATTGTTGTTATCTACATATAAAATATGTTTAAACAAAGAATACAGCTGTAAAAGAAAAACAAGATCTGATTCTCTATCCTTGCTTTTTTTTCTTTCACCCTTCCTCCCTTCTTCCTTATCACTTTCTTTCTAAATTTCCTTGTCTTTTTCCTATTTTTCTTTGATGTAGTTTTCTTTTCCCTTATAATTTCAATTTTTAGATCAAGTTATTTCTTTGCTTGGTAATGAAAATGGCAAGTCTTTTGTCAAAGTAATTATATATAATTAATATAATTGCATGTGGTGACAAATCACATATATTGTTGAACTACATAACAATTATTAGCTGGAGGAAAGCTTTGAAAACCATATCATATGAACAAGTTTCTAGGATTATTTCTTTTAAATTATTTTTATGAATCATTAGTTACTCTTAGTACAGGGTTATAGACCTAATAGTACAGTTAAGTCATTTGAAGCCATGAAGCAGAATGTGAAATATCTCTCTGCAATTTTATTATAGAGAACACACCAAACAGGCTGTATTGGCAGACCTGTTGAATTCATTCTTTAAATCAGCATTAGAAGCAAAAATTATCTCCACTTTCTTCATCCCATGTATGTACCTTTGCTTCAAAATAACTTGCAATTGTTTTTTTAAAGTAAGATTTCTCAGTTCTTTGAAAGCCTTTCTTTTGAAATTAGTGCATTTTCATTAGCGCAGACATGAATAATTGAGTATTTTATAATCTGGCTTTTAGCTGATGTTGAGTTTCAATAAATAGACATTCTCAGCATCTTTAAATACATGGTGTCAGATTCAGAGATGTAAACATTGTGCTGTAGCATGGATTTCCTTGTACTCTGAGTTGCTTGTATTGTACTTTATTCAAGTGGTGTTGTATTGTGTGAACTCCCTTAATCTTCTTCCCTCAATGCACATCTGACTAGGTGGAATCATAACCTACACACAAAAACATCATAAGGAGGCAAAAATTAAATTGAAAAGACGGTGTACACGTTATACCTATGAAGGAGTTGATCAAAGAGGAGGAGTTAAAAGCTATCAAATTATAGATCAAGTGAACATTGGCAGTAGAAGAAAAAGAACCAATACAGACAGTTTTGAATTAGAAAACTGATAGACAGTGCTACACATAGAAATGGGGGGAAATGGACTGCAAAACTTTAGGGAAAATACCTGAAGAATGGGTAGGAACAATGGCAAAACACTGCAAGTCAGCTGTCACAACAGCAATTTGCACAGAGGTGAAATGTAAAGAAAATCATAAGTACCCTACAGAGAACGAAAAAAAAAGGATGTCGTAAAGTTGCCATCCCTGCTACTGTGGAATAAAAAGTGGATGAATATCCACTTTTATACATTCCAAACTTGCATACAGGATAAAAGGAGAGCTTAGCATCCATAAAAGTTCTTTAAGTCTTGACTTTTACACCCAAAAATGATAGGCCGCCAATACAGTGGCAGCTACTGCTGTTTGTAGACACATCCCTCTTGCAATACCTACATGCATGTCAGAAAGACACTTGTCACAGGCTGTCCAGCACAGAAAGCAATTAACCTGATTTTCATATCATTTTAGAGGTCCATAATGATGCAAAGCCAGGAGATTAAAAATTGCTCCTCCTTGATATATCTGTTTGCATAATTTTATAACTGGTTGACTCAAGGGAAAACATTCCCCCTTCTACTTAGCAACAGGGTTATATAAATTGTGGATGTGGTAGAGGTGAAATTCTCAAGTTATTATTCTGGACTGACTTTATTAGGGAATTCTCTCACTGTTAACAACTTGTCCTTCCTTAGAAAAACAAAGGACAAGTATCTTGTTTGAGCATTTCTGTGGGGTTTTTTGTTGTGTTGTTTTTTGGTTTGTTTGGGGGTTTTTTTGTTTGTTTGCTTTGGGGTTTTTTGTTTGGATTTTTTGGTGGTTTTTTTGTTTTGTTTTTTTGTTTGTTTTTTTTTGTTTTGTTTTGTTTTTGTTTTTGTTTTTGTTTGTGTGTTTGTTTTGTTGTTTTGTTTTGCTTTGGTTTGGGTTTTTTGTTTTGTTTTGTTTTGTTTTGTTTTGTTTTGTTTTGTTTTGTTTTGTTTTGTTTTGTTTTTTGGCTTTTTTGGTTTTTTGGTTTTTTTGTTACTTGCTTTGGGCATTATTTCTTGAACTTCTTTTAATATCTATTGGCTGAGGTCTCACAAAGAACAATGATGTCCAGAAAACCCTTAAGGTGTAACTGAAGCCTATTTGAACCAAAAAAATAGGTCACTGGAAGTTTTGATATGAGCCAAATTCCCTGTTGATGTAAATGGACATCTGTTTCATTTGAAGACTGCATTATAAAACTCCTTTATGGAAGCAAGGTTTTAGTTTTCACAATTTTGTACTCCATGAAAAATATTGTGGATCCACAAAAAAAACTAGATCTTTTCTTCAAATGAAAATGTGTCTAGTCACATTTGCAAACTGATTTCATGCCTTTAGGTGTAACATTAATAAGTAAATGCTGTGTGGCTTTAAAAATGCTGTTTACATACATCCAGATTTTAGGGAACTAACGTTGCTGACCAAAAGTAACTCTATTGGCACATCTAAGCAGCCAGACAGAGGCTTTGTGAACCAGTCTGAAAGAGCTGAGCTGCCTAAGCTGCACTGGAGTTTAGGTGATTAAATGCTGATTTGGCTCTAGGCTGTGACTCCCAATGTCACAGTGGCAAACCAATTTCCTGCCTGACTACACTACCATAGTTCGTTTAAAATCAGTGTATGAAGTTAATGCACTATAAGTTAATACTGATCTAGGCCAATACTTTTCTAAGAACTTATATGAGTGCGAAACATCCTAATTAATTATAGACTGATTGGAGCTGGTTTCACTGCTACCTTATGAAACCTTAATCCTGCTCCATATTTCGAAATCTCTTTTGGAAAATTTCTTTTTCCATTTCCCACAAATAGGTGATGCAGCTTCTCACCATTAAGGCAGGATCCAAAAGCACCTATGTTAAGCTAACCAGTGGAATAAATAAAAGTACAAATTTTTGCAGTACTCATTTTTTCATACAGTAGAAAATGTAATTTTATTTAGACTCATAGACTGTCCTTGATCTGTAGGTAGTTACCCATCAACTTTCCTGGGAGCTTCACATGTAAATCAATCAATCTGAACCACAGTCGCATAATAGTGTATCATGGCTGTGCAAACCTTGATTTTGAGTTCTCAGTGTATGAGTTAAAATACCACAAGAATTTAATAATGATTTTTTTTAAAAAAAGCCCAACTGTTTTTTGTTTCATCTGTATTTCATACTTTTATAAAACACCAAGAAAAATATATAGGAGCATGTATTGAATTGAAACAGATGTGTTTCAATATGTTAAACCACAAGAGAAAGAGAAATAAACACTAGTGTAACCTCCTTTTGAAATTAATTTCACAGATCTCTAAAATTAATATACATACAAAATATTTGATTTAGATTGTTCTTTATTTGTTTGTTTGTTTTCTTGGGGAATTTTTGAATGCAATGCATTGTTGGATACATTCTAGAAACCAGAAGTTACTAACAGAAAACTAGTTATCATTTATTTCAAAACAGCCAGGCAAAGTGTTGTGAGAAAGATCTAGATCAAATCCTGATACCAAAAATCAACTTTTACACAGAACAGTTTACTTCATCACAGAAATTTTGTCTGACCTTGCAAAACATTCTACAGTTGACTCAACCAACTAAATAAACATGCAGTTCATCACCTGACAAACAACTCTGAGTCCTTGAACTGTTATTAGCTGTTGGTCTCCTACACATTTGGCTCTTCTCTCTCCATTTAGGACTTCAGGAGAATTCAACAGACACTGCGTAAAGACACACATGATAATATTTTCATTTACATAATTGAAGTATAAACTTATTTTCTTTTTTCATTTGTATTGCTTAGAAAAGAGTTAATCTGCCAAAATGGTGACTAAAACTTTCAACACGGATAGAGACAAAATTACACACAAATGTTAGAATAAAAAAAAAAAACAACTCATTTTCATAGAATCATAAAATGTTTTGTGTTGGAAGTGACTAAAGGTCATCTAGTTCCAATCCCCCTGTCATGGGCAGGGACATCTTCCACTAAACCAGGTTGCTCAAAACCCCAACCTGGACTTCAACACTTCCCTCAGATGGGGCATCCACAATTCCTCTGGGCAGTCTGTTCCAGTCTGACCACCACCACTGTAAATGATGTCTTCTTATTATCTAATCTAAATAATCTCAAAGCATGAAGTAGAAATTAAAGAAAGGATAAAGTAGTATTTTCTGCTTTCCAAGATAAAAAGAAGAAGAATAATGCAGAGAGATCAAGGTTAGATTTCAGGGCAGACTGTATTGAAAAAAAAAAAAAAAAGCACAACAAAGCATTGAATAAAATGCCCTGAAATCTTCACCTTTGCAAGTTTCCAGCAATTGACCAGATGAATATCTGCCAGGAAAAAAAAGCAAATATACCCAGAAAAGTGGACCAACAGCTCCCTTCTACTTCTTTTCCTTTTGACTTTTTCTTACTGAATCTGACCCTCAGCCTCCTATGCCTAGTCTGACATTAAAAATTCTGAAAGTACATGAGATTCTATCCCTGCTGTACCTCTAGTTGAAAACTACAGCTGTTGAGAGAGCACATCATTCTCTAGGAAATTGCTTAACAGCAAACTGTATTGTTCATGTTTGCAATAACTAACATATGACTTTGGATTTCTACTAAATGTAAAAAATATTTATCTGCTCACACTGTTTATTAGGAATGTAACCAAATAGCTGAAAAATATTCACCTTTTTTTTCAAGGTTTAGTTAAGTTCTTATCTAGTTCCTGCTGTTTGACCTTTTCAGGTTTCCACATTTTCTACATTATCAACACTAAACTCTAACACAGTAGGGGTACCATATCAGGTGTCTACAGTTGACTTTGTGTTTAGAATTGATTTTTAATACACATAAATCACTATATACAGGATTGAAAAACATCTAGTCGGTTTTATACTTTTATTCTCAGTCTCAGAAGTATGAGCATCCATTTCGACCGACTGGAAATCTGGGATTGGAAATAGCACTGGAAATCTCAAATGACCAGAATCATCACCTGTTCCCAAAGTGCATTTGGCTTCACAGGAATCTAACTATTTGGTGAGAGTGTAATGAAAACAGCAGTTTTCTAAAACTGGACAAACACATTAGAGGCAGAATGACTCATTAGAAAAGATTTACCATTAGAGAAGCAATGCCTGTAACAACTTTAGTATTAGCAATTCTGGCCATTCAGTGCTCTTCAGCCAGGGTTGTCTAGGATAAGGACAATCATATCTGCATGATATATTACTGCACCATTAAGTAGATGTGAACCATCTATCACTGGTCATCACTAGAACAGGATATGGATATCACTGAACCATTATTCTCTTCTGGAAAAAACATTTCTTACGTGCCCAAGCTCTTGAGCTCTTGACCTTCAGCAAATACATGCATACCTAAAAATAAACTCATGAGTAAATGTTTGCAAAAGTGGCACAGAAAAATACTGACAGTTTTGGTGACAAATTTCCACTCTTTACTAAGATGTAAACATAGTTTTAAATAGAAAAGGCTGAAGGTTCAGTACGAGCTGCTATTCTTAAGGCTTGTCTACCTGAGGATTTAAAGTAGTTTTACTTATTTACATAAACCAAAAGAAGTGAAAGCAATGTTGCTGCAGTGTGTTGCAACATATTGCAGAATAATGCACTATTGTGAAATAATACACAGACGTTTTGGACTCTTATTGTGGAATTGCTACTGATATTGAAAAGCATAATTTCCTATCTTAATTCCAGCCCTAGAATAACTTATTCTTCTGTGGTCAAAACAGCTTCTGATGTGTTGTAGAAATAATCTCACACTTTTGTGATGTCCTGTCAAAAACCATGATAGTATCATAGGATACATCATCTTTATTGTCAGAGCCTGATGACTCTAATAGACCTTATTCCTTAGATAGGCTCTGGATAGGTTACTGGATTCTTATTGTTTGGGCTAAGAGTTTTGAATAGCAGAAGTAAGAAGAGAACACTTCTGCATTGAAGAGGTCATTCCAAACAAGCAAAATTATTTCCATCCATCAAACGTTTACAAAACCATTACAAAATAATTTTAAGCTTTTGTAATTAATTTTAAGTCTAGTAATTCTTTACACCAGTTAAGACTTGACACAGAAATATAGAGTTATTTGGTTTTCAGCAACATTTTTAGACACTTTTCTTCTATAAATTTTCTCCAAATTCGAATAGCTAGCCTCAGAAACTTTCATAAAGAGGGGAGAAAATAACCAGTGCAGAATAGAGGAAAAGTAGTACCTTCTGGATTTACCCAGTTCACATACATGAATTGTCCCAAAAAAGCTGTTCCTTTGGACTTTTAGAAGTTTCTCTAGAAGCCGTAGTCCATCTTCCTTCTTTTACAATTAACGAATCTTAACAACTACTGAAATCTTGCAGAGCAAATGCAATTTCCTACCTTGCTGATTCATGCTCTCATGTACATATAACATCCTTAACCTTGGAATCATAATGAAAGACAGACAAAATAGCATCATTTTGTTCCCCATCTTTCAGTTGCCTTCGGCTGTGGATTGCTGAAACTTCAGCTTAAAATCAGTATCAGAAACCTTTTGTTCAATTTCCATATTTAGATTTTATAAATGTTTAACAAATGATAAACATATTTTATATTAATCATTTTATAAATGATTAACAAATTGATTTAAGTTTCAGTGTGATCTATGATTGTTTTTCTAAGGCCTTTTCCCAAAGGCATTGAAAAGGAAAGTAATAGATAAAGTATTTTTCAAATTGATTTTCTCTTTCAAAAAAAAGATTTCCAATGAACAAGTCCCAAATGAAAATATGGTTATGTTTTTTAATCGTTGGCTTTAGCTGACATTTATGCTCCTAAAAAAATTAAATCAATGGTATGAGTATCGAGTATTCCCTTAGAATTTTGGGATAGGTTTTGTCCTCCAATTACACTGTACTGTTTCTTACTGCAGTTTGTTGGTCTTCTGTTTACTATTTAGACACAAGTAGAATAAAATCTTAAAAAATAAAAGTAAATAAAGTTAAAATTAAAATTAAAATGTAATCTTGAATCTAGAACAATCAGTCCCACCTGAGGATGATTTTTTTTTTTAGCATATTTCCCTTTTCTTACCCTTACTTTTTCTCATTACCAATCCTAAATACTTCTAAATTTGATCCACGGATCCCCACATGGGAAGATGTTTGGGTTGTATAGAGTCTCATTAAAGTCAATAGATGCCCCAGGGCATACTAAATTCTCACTACATCAAGCTCCTTTTTTGGATGAGTTTCTTGGAGGAAATACTGGTATTTTCAAATTTGTATGCCTAAAGCAAGTAATTTATATGAAAGTGGCAGTATTTCCATAAGGACTGACAACCAAACACACCCAGGAAAGCTAATGTAAACAGCAAATGATTTTGAAATAATTGGGCATTATGAGTCTGCATGATCACCAGTGAAAATAAATTTAGAGTACTGCAGCTCATTCAGACATCTGCAGTGTAAAAGGGAGATTGACAGATTGAAGAGGACAGAACAACCCCACATCTTAACTGAGGTACAAATGCAAGAAGAAGATAATTAAGGAGGCAAACCAATTTACTTAATTAAAAGAGAAGCCCAAGATATTATTTAATCAAAATATTGGAATACATCCAAGAAAATACAATACCAACCTTTTTAACAATAGAAGTACATTACTTTAATAAAAAAAACCCCTGCTTTAAAAGTCTAGGTGCTAAATCCATGCAGATTTATATTAAAAATAAAGGTACACATCTGTCTTTATGACATTGGCTAGTGGGTACTCTCAAAATAAATTACTGAGACAAAGAACAGTTCTCCATTTCTTGACAACTTCATTTCAAAACTGATTTCCTTTCTTTAAAATATATTTTAGTAAAACAGAAACATGACAGTTTACCACAAATATAATCAGAAGAAACTTTCTGGCATATGGCTCCGTCACCAAATCAGATGGACATTTCTACATTTTAGGGTGTAAAAATCAGTGAACAGATCTCAGCAAAAAAATCTCAGGTGTTAAATCCCCACTTTTGAAAACTTGCTTTTTAGGTAGAATAATGAATGATAATGTATAAATCCAGTACATAATTCAGAAGAGAAAATTGTGGAATATTATGAATATTAAAACATAAATAAATTTTAGTGAAAATTAAGGTATATAATTTGTGTCTAGGTACCTAAATAGAGCTCTATTTTTTACTGGCTTCTTTTTATTCCAGTTGAAATACATTTTGAAGGAGAAAAACCATGATGAAATTTTGGTATATTAACTGAATTCCCTAAAGGATTTTGGGGTGACAACAACAAAGTGGAAGTTTATAATTTCATCCTCCATTGCATCCTTAGTCACCTTAAACCTCCATATAAATGAGAGCTACTTGAGAGGGACCACACCCATCAGAGAAAGCCTGTTTCACTACAGGAGAAAAGGTCTATGGAGAGAGGTAATGCTTTTATTAGGCTTGGAGTGAATTCAATCTCCTGTGGACCCTAGCTAGGAGAGGGACAGTTAATGCCTGTTGTGATGATGTTTTCTGTGGAGGGGATGACCAAAGGATCACTGCTGTGCACCTCTTGGGTCTCCTTCCCTTCCTGCCCTTCTTTTCCCAGTGGTAAATTTATGGGTGATTAAATTAATAGGACTGCAACCTAAGTGCTCTCTGTGATGCATAGTGGGGCAAGGTTAAATTCTCTATGGATTGTGGGAAATCAAGTTCCATAAATAATTATCAGGATAGAAACAGCCAGATTTTAACCTTCTAATTCTTTAGGTACTTTACAGGCATATTCAGGATTTAATTGTAGATGCAGATATCCTTACAGATGCTTATTCTACATGCCAGGCAGACACAGTGTGTTTTCTGTTGCTGGTGAAGAGGGTGCTAATATGAACAGAAACAAATATAGACCATTCAGAAGTTTGTCAGACTTAATAGGCATCTGTTTCTCTTCATATGAAATAAAATATTTTCTGATCAATGAATGTCAACATTAAAAGTTTCTTGTTTCCTCTTATTTGCGACTGCGTGGAGTATTTCCTTGTTTCTTTTAAAAGATTTTATTTTACTGAAGGCATTATTTGCTTTCATAAGCAACATAGAAATGAGAAACTCATAATTCTCAGGGGCTTGAAGTCTTTCTGACTAAGTGTGGAAAAAAAGTTTAGCCATACTTTTGCTGGTTCACTGACATCAGCAAGGCCAAGAACTGATCCTGCCTGAAGGATGTGCACAGCACATGTGAACTAGAAAAAAATATCTTAGCTGAAAAGAAATGCTTGTGTGGCCATCTTAGATGGAATATACTAACTGTTCCCTTGTTCTCCTGCTCCTACACACTACTAAGAAACCTCTCAATAAGCCTCTGAATGCAAAATAACTGTTTACCAGCTTGTAATAAGGCTTTCTCCCAGATCTATTGTACTGCACTGAACATTCACACACCGTAAGAGAATAAGAGACAATGAGTTATCTGCTGTTCAGCAGAACGATATTGTTTCTTCTAGTTGTGCTCTTCCAACTGAGAAAATATTGCCTCTAGACATGAGTGCTGCAGACACCTGACAGCCCCAGGCAGAGAGCAACCACAGCCTCATTCTGTTTCACTTCCTAAAAGATTTGGAGAGTCAAGATGGCAGGTGCTGCTGAAAGGAGGTATGAAACATGGGACGATGGCTTGATAAGTCTGCTGACTTAAGAGAAAACACTTTAGAAGGTGTACAATATTCAAGAACAATACTTTGCATCCAGAGGTGTATCCTTGGCAAAATAAAGGATTTGTCTCTCTTAGCTTCCTCCATGGATTTTTAATACTTTTCATTCCTTCCTTTTTGCCACACAGAATTTGAAATAAGCTCAGGAATTTTCCTAAACACTTAATTGACTGTTCCTCCATTACTTGGAAACTTGCAGCTGAAAGGGCTGGGGAATAAATGGCTTGAAATTAATGAGATACATTTCCAGCCCGTCCGGAGGTCCTGGGAGAAGATGATGGACCAGAGATAAAGAGAAAGAAATATTTCATAAAATTAAGTGCAATATAGGCAGGAGGTTACCAGAGCACACTATGTTTTATGAAGCATAAAATAGCACCATTGCTATTAGACCTGGTTCAAAAGTGCAGAGCTAAATATTTTACACTGTGAGGGAGACTTTTGGTGTAGTTTACTCTGGGGATTGTATTCCACAAAGAATGGTGAGATAATATGATTTCCTGGAGTGCAGGATATTTTTCTCAGGAAAATATTCCTGAGAAAATTCAGGAGTTCTGGTTGGACTTCTGCATTCTTCACTTGATTCTTCATTCTTCACACACACACTGACAGGTTGGCCCTCCATGTATAGAAGTCATTTCTATGAATCTTACATTCACACTACTCTGAATTCCCTCCAGAAGGAGAAGAATAAAACTCACTTTTGCTTTTGTCTCAGGTCTCATGATGTTAGGAGGAAAATGATCAATACATAATGCAATTGACAATTTTGGCTTTATCAGTCACTTCCACCCCCTTAAAGAGGTAAAAAGGAATAATATTAGTCATAATCATAACAGAAGTTTGATTTCTTTAAGAAACAACTATCATGCAGCAGGCTTCTTTCTATAGCAAAATAAATCAGAATGCTTTGTTGAACTAAAAATTGTGTTAAAATCTGAAGTCTCATATAATATTTTTAATTTTTTAAAATTAAAGAATGTGTCAAGTATCAATGTCACAGAAATCAAAAATGTCTCTTTTTTCCCCACGTATCATCCCATATATCCACAGTTTTGACTGTGGATATATATTGATCCTTTGCAAAATTCTATTCAAACCAAACACTGTATTTCTTTGACAGTGATAAAAACTTTGCTTAATTTCACATGGGAAAAAGGTGCCTTTCTTTCTCATAGCAGTAGCTCTTGAAGCTGAGAAGAAGCATGATAGGAGTGGTTCATTGAGGCACAGAGCTCTCCACTGCCCTCAGCACCTTTGTGCTGTCAGTATCCCGTTGCATGCCAGCTCGTGCAGCAAGAGAGCATGGCTCTGCTGCTCTGAAGAGAAGGGCACAGGGGCTTGCAGAGCTCCCTGGGAGCAGGGGCACAGGGAGGCTGATAACAGCCACAGCTGGGGCTCAGAGGGAGCTCCAGCATCATCCTAAAGTGCACCATCCTGGAGGCTTCATATTCATCTCTCATCTTTTAACTATTCTCTCTATCATTTAAGTACTCTTCAGTTCTGTAAAAATGATCTGTGGTATACACATGATCTAGTGAGACTGTGGTTTAAGACTATCCCCCACAGAAGCCTTATTTAAAAAAAAAAATAAACAGCAAGTTTTGTTTACTTGCGTGATGACTTCAACAATGGCAGCAAAAACAAGCAAAGAGGCAATGAAGGCAATCTGAAATATCCACAGTTCTTCCTGAATGATTCTTCTTGAAACTCAAAACAAGCAGAGATGAAGGGAAATTCTACTGTTTCTTCTGGTTCTATAAATAAAGAGTATTTTGCCTGAAACATTACTACAGAAGTCCAGAGTATAAAGGACACCTTATTACATTTATCAATATGGACATATTGAAGAGTTAAATGAATATGGAAAAGACTTCCTCTAAACAGCCAAAATAATTAATTCATCAAGGATTTAAATAATTAAAAAATAGCACCAATTCTCATAGAAAGACCAGCAGTAACTAATCTCACTAGAAAAGATAGATTTTCAATTTTCTAGGAATAGGAATATTCTACAGGTTGTGTGCTTCACTGTTTCCATTAGAAATTTCTTCCCCTAAATTTAAGCTCTTTCCAATTTGGAAATTGCTTGAGCACAGTTCTTTCTCTCTTGTTGGACTACCAAAAGATAGAAATCTTCCATTTTACTGAGGAATTAATTTGTTCCTTTGGGGAAAAAATTACTCAGGAGACCCAAAGTAATAAACATGCTAAGACTAAGCAGCTTCTGCTGAGAAGATATCAGGAAATCACTTAGGATTCAGGCTGGTCAAGAATGAAATACTCAGTGTATCATTGTTGGGGTTTGGGTGTTCCTCTTTTTTTTTG
>VZTR01023055.1:160845-174328 GCA_013400775.1 Chaetops frenatus | reverse complement strand
GTTGTTTCTTTGTTTTATTATAAATACTAGTAAAGAACTGTTATTCCGTTCCCCATATCTTTGCCTGTGAGCCCCTTAATTTCAGAATTACAATAATTCGAAGGGAAAGGGTTACAATTTTTTTTTTCATTCCAAGGGAGGTCCCCTGCCTTCCTTAGCAGACACCTGTCCTTCAAACCAGGACAATCATTAAGCTTAAAAACACTGCTAGTACACAGAATAACTTTTGCCAGATTTGGAAAGATGATCTTTTTAAAGGGCTAAAACCAGACTCCTTAATTAAACAATTTAGAAGTAGTCAGCAAGGAGATTAGAGCAATTTATTAATTAAATGGTCCTGGTCCAGGAGACTGGGAATATATTATCACTCCGAGGATACTAAGGATTCAAGATAAAGAAATTATTAAAAATCACATACAAATTCAGAGATATGGTAGTTGTTCAGAGAAAGTTTGCTCTAAAACCACATTCACAAATAAATAGGCTAAAATAATTGCCTGGGTTTATTCCTTATTTATAGGCTGCACTCGGTAGGAAACAAAAAGCTTTTTAAAGAATATGTGATATAAAGCAGCATGATTATTTATAATTTTAGTACAATCAAATTTTCAGTTCACAACAACTAGAACAAAAAAACAGAGTTAAATTTTGACTTGGGTTTTAGTTAAACATTATTTTTCTATATAGATACAAGCATATCTTTACAGTCAAAAGTTCTTTTAGAGCAACTGTAAGTAATATAAAGACTTAATAGAGATTGCACAAACTTAAGAACATCAATCACTTCTTGGGAAATTTATTTAATATTAACTGTGTATATTTTAATTATTAAAAGGTGTTACTTTGATAGATACCAGGTTCTGGATAATTTGACTGTGAAAAATAGCTTTAAGACGTAACTTAGTGAATAGTGAAAAAACTGTTTACTGTGAAAAACAAAAGCAAGACAAAAAACCCCAAGCCTAGAATATCATTTTCATCACTCAAAGGATTTCCCCAAATTTGCTGGTGGTGCAGTCCTGCTGCCCCTGTGGTCTGGCAAAAGGGCTGCTGGGAAAGGACCTCTCAAAACTTTTCCACCAGCCAGCCTGACTCCTGCAAGCCTTCCATCTGGTTTGATGACCTTGGTCGTAACGTGCCAGTGGCTGAGGTCAGATCTGTGTTTACAGGCATCACTGCCCAGCCAAAACAGACAGATGGTCATGTGGGGTCAGGTAGTGCCGATGAATTTCTCTGTCAATGACAAACACAGTCAACGCAAAACAAGAAATACATATTTTCTAAAGCAGAAGTTAATTCAGGATAAAGTGCTGAAAACTGCTAGACAGAACCATTCAGGCTCCTGGCTTAATCCTTCAGTTTTGTGAAATTAGTAAATTATCCTATTTATTGGAAATCAATTTCATGTTGGAAGCAATATATTCCCAGAAAAAAAAAAAAATCAGTCAGAATTTTTATCCAGACATTTGATTGTGTATGAGCTCCTTCTTACAACTTGCCATCTTTTGAATTCACAAACAAGAAAGAACATGCACCTTAATCTCAACACCTTCACAAATACTAATGCAATCTAGGATTAATTAGCAATGTAGAACCTGAGTGGTTCTACTCAGGTCTACTCACTAGGTCTCCTCATTTGCCATGCCAGAGAGAGAAGCCACTTCAGAGTGGCAGAAACGTAACACAGAGAAGCTGTATTGTGGCTGATGTACCAAAACATGTTACTTCAAAGCTCTGTGACAACTTGAAACAAAATAAATTAGCTATGTTTTCAGAAAGCAAATACTTCATACTTTCTAGATGGCCTAAAAATTCACTAGACATCTTTGAAATTTTGTGCACTCCAGACTTCTGTGTAACAATTTGTTGTACACAGAGTATTCATCTCTACACCACTGCAGTAATTTCCTACAGCTTGTCTTCCAATAACATCAGAGAGTGTGATAAGTTATTAACTTCCTGCTCCTACTCCTCTTTCCTCTGGTAATTTTTCTGCTAGTAAGTATGCCTTCTCCTATTAAAACTATTAGAACTGCACAAGTATTTTTCCCTTGTAAACATAAATAAGAAAATAGGAAAGAAATCATTACATCAGTACAGTTTTCTCTCCTGTTTGCCTGGAGATAGAATTTTTACAAAGTCTCAGTTACTGGAAGGTCAGCATTTACTTTGATTTCAGATTCGACAGAGAATTAGAGTCAACGCTTGCTTTTTTTCTTCAATCAAAATCTGTNGATTAATTAGCAATGTAGAACCTGAGTGGCTTAGGTCTCCTCATTTGCCATGTCAGAGAGAGAAGCCACTTCAGAGTGGCAGAAACGTAACACAGAGAAGCTGTATTGTGGCTGATGTATCAAAACATGTTACTTCAAAGCCCTGTGACAACTTGAAACATAATAAATTAGCTATGTTTTCAGAAAGCAAATACTTCATACTTTCTAGATGGCCTAAAAATTCACTAGACATCTTTGAAATTTTGTGCACTCCAGACTTCTGTGTAACAATTTGTTGTACACAGAGTATTCATCTCTACACCACTACAGGAATTTCCTACAGCTTGTCTTCCAATAACATCAGAGAGTGTGATAAGTTATTAACTTCCTGCTCCTACTCCTCTTTCCTCTGGTAATTTTTCTGCTAGTAAGTATGCCTTCTCCTATTAAAACTATTAGAACTGCACAAGTATTTTTCCCTTGTAAACATAAATAAGAAAATAGGAAAGAAATCATTACATCAGTACAGTTTTCTCTCCTGTTTGCCTGGAGATAGAATTTTTACAAAGTCTCAGTTACTGGAAGGTCAGCATTTACTTTGATTTCAGATTCGACAGAGAATTAGAGTCAACGCTTGCTTTTTTTCTTCAATCAAAATCTGTTTTTCACATTGTTCTCCAACTTTTAATAAGACACTGCACAGGAAAGTTCCTTACTGCCATAGAGTCACCTCTTGTCTTAAGAAGACACCTTGGTTATTTTTAATTCCTGAATTATTTTCATTTTTGCAAGTGCTTTTTAAATGAAAAACCATTTAATGAAAGGGTGAATACTACTCTAATAGTTTTACAAATGGAAAATTCTTACAATAAAAAATTACCCAGGTAGCCAAAGGTCTTGCACCAAAACTGTGACCCACAATACCCTCATTCCCAGGGCAGTGTTTGAACTTCTCTCCTTCCCCACACTGCCAGTTTCCAGAGCAGTTTAAATCAGAGATCAAGTCATAAATCTGTTGATATAAAAGCAGAATTACATACTAAATATTTTGATGCAGGCAAAATACTATCATCTCTCAAAAATATGAAGTGTAGATTAAAAAAAGGAAGGAGATTTATTAGACATCCTGAAACTTCTTTTCCATATAGCCCAGAATGCAAAATGTTTGATGAGAAAAGCAGTGTATTTTGTTTTATTTTTTAAATTTAAAATGTGAAATGTTTCCTTTTAAAAATCAAGAATTTATTGTCTTAAGGTATTTAATAAAAGTTCAATAATTAAACAGTCTTTGGTAATTTTTACTGTAGATTAGATAAGGCTTAATCATGGTCTTTACAGGATGTTAAGAATTCTGGCATCTAGTATTTAGTACAAATTGGATGTTGCTGCTAGATGAACTACTCCATCTAAAAATGTACTACATTTTGTCAATGTTCAAATGAAAAGCTGTGCAGTAATCTTAAAATAAAATGTCACATGGGTTTACTTTCCTAAACCCTGGAGCAATTTAACTGCATTAAAATAATCTATTTCAAAATTTAATCAAGTTCTAATTAGCTAGTATAAGTAGTTACAAGATAGATCAAATATGAATGGTTGAAATTGAGATTCTATAATTTCCACTCTGACAAGTGACTTAGAGGGAATTTTTGATAACAGGTAAAGCATTTCAGTGACTGCTGAATGTGCCTAATCTGTTTGCAAAAAAAAAACCCCTCAACAAAATAAGTCCAATCCTAGCAGAATCGAAGTATATAAAAAATTTAATCACTTTATCTAAAGAAATTCAATATAAAATGTGATTAACATTAATAAAAACAGAGTCCAAATAATATTGAAAAATATAAAATTTAAGGGTTTGGGAATAAGCATCTTTTTGAAAGACCTGCAAATTCCTTTGAGGTAAATATTCACTGATAGCTGCTTTCAGTGTCAAATGACAGTGGAAGTACTACAGATTCATAAGCTGATATGCAATTTTTAGATTAGTCAGCAGGAGAGGTTTGCACTAAACAGCACTTGTCTCATTTCTTCATACTTTGTGAGAATGGGCTAAGAGAAGAAAATTACTGCGAGGGGCATTTGCAAAGCTACAGCAAGCACAGCAGGATTTTTGGGGCAGTGACACTCGGGCACTGCCACTCTCTCACCCTGTTCTTGGGCGTGGGAGTCGCAGAGCAGCTCTCTGATTCATTGCAGCAGAAAGGCCTGGCAAGACACCCAGCATGGCACAATTTATTCTTTGTGAAATACGGCCTCAAGTACAAAGTAACACATTCTGTTCAGAGTGAATATGCTTGCACATAACTAATGGAGGCTTGCAAGATTTATTAGAGGGCAGAAAACTGTGCCTTTCTCTGCTGATCTCACTGGATGTAAAACTCTCTGTGAGCCCTATATCATGTATAACATTTTTCTCTTAGGTAAAGAAGCAGCTTGGCTGTAATAAAGATACATTTTTAACACTGCTGCGAGAATGGTAGGTTCAGGAATTTTGAAATAAATAAATTAAGCCAATTAACATATTACTCGTATTAAGAATTACATACCCTCTTTTTGCAATTGGTGTTTACTTAGTGCCTTATCTTCAGGATTAGGAGAAAAATGCATTTGACTCTCAGAACAGCTATTTAATTGTTCCATCTTTTGATTCAATGAGCTGACAAAAAACATGCACTCTACAGAAAAGAGCAAAAAGACATGCAATAAAAGAATTAAAAAGATAAATCCTCTGGGCAGGATTGAAACAAAAATAGTAGAGATGGATTTGGCAAAAGGTACCAATCAAGGAAGAAAGAATTCAGCAAGAGATTCTGGCTGAAAATTGTTTCCATGGACAAGAGCTTTTGTGTTAGCTCCAGGGGATTCTGTATCTGCTCCATGTTTGGAGATGTTGTATTTTAAAGTGAAAAGAGATTATACCACATAAGAGGCATGAGGCCAATTTTCCCTCCTTTTCCTCAGTGTAAATCCAGACCAGGTCATGAAAGATTTACAGTGATGGGCTGGCAAACAAAATTTGATCCATAAATTAGAAGATATAAACCTGAGATGAAGAAAGGAGGAGGGAGAGATATAGAACTGGAGCGTGTTCTAAAGGACAAAAAGAAGTGATAAAGGAAAAAAACTATCAACTTTCATTGATATATAAATGTTAACTATCCCTAAATACAAAAACAAACTTTTCAGTACAATTTTGTGAAATTTCTCAACACAGAGTAACAGGTTATATAAATATTTATAAAGACCTAAGACAAACAAAAAAGAGCTTAAAAATTAATAATTTAGGAGCTACACTGAAGAAAATAGTTCTGTAGTCTACTTTGAAACTTTGCACCTCTTTTTCTAGTGAATATTTCTTATCTGTTTCTTCTTCATTTTCACAGGTATCCCACTTTTTTCTCTCTCAAAGAGAAAAAGAGGGGTAAATAACATTATAGAGGATAAATGAATAATTTTTTTGACTTTATAGAAATTCTGTGATTGTACTCCAACAGAAAGCAGCCCATTTAAGATATAGAGGTAGGAATTGGAATATTTTTCCTAGCAAAAAAGACACACGCATATACCACAAGTTAAGGTATATGATAGATGCAAAAAATTCTTCTGTGATTATGTCAGTGATGGTTTTTTTAGTCATAAATAGATTTTTTGAATAAATATATAAATAAATAAATAAAATATTCAATTAAATTATTTGGCTTCATTCAATTAGCCTGAAAAATTCACCTGTCATATTATAATAACATTGTGGTATAGAATTTTTAGTATAGAATCTGAAAAAATCAGTGTGCTAAATGAAAATAGCACAGTTTCTGTTAGGGTCATAGTAGCATTCATCATCCAGAAAACAAACAAACAAACAAAATAAAAAAAGAAGGAATATCAGTGACTGTGAATTTTATCTTCATTTTCTGTGTGTAGTGCAACATTAATTATGAATATTTAGATTCGAAACAGTTCATCTTTAGATGTTTTGACAAGATGTTTTGGCATCTGGATGTGTTTTGAGACATGGCTGTCACTCCACTGCTGCTGCATATCCTAGGGCATCAGGAGAAAACCTGACACAAGACTCCAGTAATTTTAGGGAACTTATCAAATGATTTAGCCACAAAATTAAGATTTCTACATACTGTATCTGCTCCTACATAGGTTTTCTGTTGCTCATAGGTTTTGCTGATCCACGCTGTAGCTGTGGCACTATAAGCAAGAGCTAGGACTTCAGTGAAACCCTTTTGAAAGAGAACGACCAAGTGATGACACATGAATAATGTTTAAAAGTAATGACAGTTTGGATATTTTCTTGGTGCACATGCCAGTCTTCTACATATTTAAAATGACTCACTTTTTAAACTATCCTGGAAATAGAAATGCAAAACTCCCCATATTTATGCTACTCGGTATTTTATACCATATGTTGTAGCAGAACTCTCTTAACTCTCTTGAGCTATGAATTTTTCACTTTACTGAAATCCATAACCATTCAAAAATTCAAAGGCCCTAATCTCATGAAATAGTTTTCAAAATGTTCTTTCCATTCTTTACTGCAGCCTTGAAAGCTCACTTTTTCAAGCTTTTTGTCTCTAACTTGAAGAACTAAATCTTCCAGAGCAGGGAGCTTAGGTTGGGTAAAAATTACCAAAGTGAGGCTCACAGCTTGGCCATCTGATTTTAAAAGCTGAATATTAAAGTAAAGCATAAAACAACACAGTTAAAATCACACAGGTTGATATAATAGACTTCTTTTATATCAGCTTTTCTTTCAAATTCTTAAATTAATTCAGTTTTGTGAGTTAAATCAAACTGCAAATTCCTCAGGGCATGGCACAACCCTTTTTCAATTGAGCATTAATGCAGAAGGGGCCCATTCCTAATTGGAATTCTTCAGCTCTTCTGTAATATAAATAAAAAGCATAATTAGAAGTGTACTAAGATAAAAAGCAACAAAAGGTCTTGTAAATACCACTGAATGTTCCTATTATCCTTGTGGCATTAAAAGTTCACTGCTTATTATGTTTCAGAGCAATTAAAGGTAGGTAACTTTCAAGGCTCAAAGAAAAAGGACTGAAGACTTCCTGTGTGTAGATTCTCTTTCATGAAGGCAAGGACAAAAATAGATAGCAGATCTGAACTGAAATTGAGAGGAACACATTAAAATCAGTCTGAAGATTTGTCTTGAACTATTGTGAAACTTCACAAAACATAAAGGTGAGAGGAATTTTATTCCTATAGTGTGCTAATTTTATTGAGGAAAATAATGCATATGGAAACATTAACTCATTTTTCAAAGACCAGTGCTTAACCAGTCAATGCATGAGGTGGATTTTCTGTCAGACAGAAATGCTGGGATTAATATTTACAGACTGGAAGACAGAGCAACATATTAGCTACTTCCCTATGAGAAGTGAATAAAAAAAGGTGTTTTTCATTCTACACTCACTACAAATAAGACAAATATATCCATCAAAGGGTAGATTCATTGAACATGGTTCTATTAGCTCTTTCCCTCTAACAGAGCTCTGAAATTTGTATTACAGGCAACAGAAGGCATAGAAGGTATTCATTTATTTTCTAAACATAAGGCTATAAAAGTGGCAGTTTAGAAGCAGAAAAAGATATGCAAAGAAATGTTCTGCCTCACAAATATTAATGCATAACCAGCATTTAATTTATATACATAATTCAGTGAAAAATAAATTAGATGACAGATGTCTTCTCCCTTGCCCTTGTCAGTTGTAGCATGAGTAGACAAACAATCTAAGTCACTGGCAGATATGTGCAATGGAAACCCTGTGCAGAAGTAGTTAACTATTCCTGCCAGAGAACAAAATGCATTGCATTATTTATTTTGAAATTATAAACACAGTAAACCATAAAATAATCATTATTGACATAAAGGTAACTCTGTGTTCATCTTCAGGAATAATCAATAAATCCATGGATTCAGTAACTGATGGTTCTTCATAAGTGAAAAGGAAGTGTCTAAGTGAAAAACACTTACAGAAGGTGTATGAATGCTATTGAAATTAATAATTATCTTCTATTTAACTAGACCCTTATGCAGGTATACATAATACAAAAATATTTTCTGTTTTGCTATAACTCTCTTCGAGGTAGGGTTATCACTTACTACCATAAATGCATCTGTTTCACAGTCATAAAAGGGAAAAAAACACCTTTGGAATTGAGGTTAAAAAAAAGTATTTTACACTCACACCTGTCTGATTTTCTAGTTCAGTACTAATTCTTCTCCTTTTTCAGAGTAGCAGGTTCTCTTGAAGGTACTAGTATTTCAAGACAGCGATGCACCTAGCAGAGCACATCCTCCTTTCCACCATGATATTCAGATGATGTAACTTGATGGCAAACAGGGTACAGACCCTAGTTGGGAGGGAGGAAGAGGGAGAGAGACTTGAAGGTTTTTAACACCTAAGGAAACTCATACTCTGATAAAAATCAAGATGAGAGAGAATGCAGCAAAAAGCATTTTTTCAGTTATGTTGTATATTGGTCAATCTTTTAAGAAAAGCTGTCTATCCTGTACATTACTGTCTGGTGTCATCCCTTACTGCCAGAACACCAATTGATGTACAGGAAAGGAACCAGTCTCTTCATTTTCTGTGCAAGTATTTTCATAAAGACAAAAGTGGATGTTGAAAATTGAAATAAAGTTGATGAAGAAATATATGATTAATACATATTTCTTATAGATTTTACTTGCCAACCATCAGTGCATAAATGTACCCTAAAGCATATGTTTTTACCAAATGATAAAAAGAGTATGTTTCTACAATAGAGGGAATACTATTCTAACCAATATTTTTATGATTACAACATAACAGGAGGTTAAAAATGGAAAAAAAATAATATTTTACAAGTAGACAGACTTTACACATTGCTATTAGTGCATAACACAAACTATATTTTCATCAGCTACTATAGTTAAAAATGCCAGAATATCAGAGGAAGAAATTTTTTAGTCAGTAATTTACCTCAGCTTTGTCAGACAACCATTTCTCAGCAGAGATTGCTGTATGTAAAGCAGAGGTTTAAGAATGATGGTAAACAGAAGTGTGAATCATTCCTGGAACATGTTCTGAGTTTTGCTGACTGGAGAGAACTGTTGTCTCTCTATGTGCAGACTCCTCATACACAGGTTTAGTCAGTCTGGGGCTCAAAGTCCATCTCACTCCTTGCTACCCAAAGAAATGCACTCTTTAGTTTACAAAGCAATAGGAGCAGGACACTATTGACCGAAATCATCACATCTATTAACTCCATGGTACTGACTATGACTGTAACTCAAACTCCCTGTCCTGTAGTGAAAGCCTTCCGATGAATTATCTCAAGATACTAAAGCAGCTGTCTCTGTAAATACAGCAGTTCCATTCCCCTGGGCCCATGATGAAACTGCTGAGTATTGGAGGAATTTGAAAAATAGTATTAAACTGGAAATGACTATCAGATTTATTTAACTTTAATTTTGTTTGGTATTATGAGGAGTTATATGAAGGAGATATGCATGTGCACATGATGGTGATTTCTTTCCTTAAACACACCTTTAAAGTAACTGTACTTTGAACAGTCATAATTTTTCAGATAGTGTTCATTTAATAGCAATTAATCAATGTTTTCTGGTAATCAGAATATGGATTATTATTTTACACTTGTGAAAGATTAGGGTTTTTTCACCTTTGGTAATGGACCACTTGAGATTAATTTATTCATCTTTGAAGAAACAGAAACCCTGCTACATTTGTGATTATGAGAATACTTAGAAGTGAGATAATGATGAAGACCTGGGTTTCAATACAGATTTTACAGAATCCTGCTGCTCTCAGTAGGGTGAATACATCATCCAAAATGCACCCCACCAAGNCTAGGATCTTCTATTTAAAAAAAAAAAAAAAAAAAAAAAAGAGAACAAGATAATGAAAAAGAAAAGAAATAGCCAATTTTGATTTGTAGTCCAAGTGTTAACCTTAGTCTCTGCACAGGACAACATGAGACAGTAAATGGTTAGTAGTGCTCTATTCAAAAAGACAACAGAAGAAAATGAAAGTCAAGAGAGTTCATAAGATTTTCAGAAAGTAAGTACTATAATCTCATAGCAGTTTAATGAGAACTGGTCTTTAATTCTCACCTTAGAACAAATCTCTGAAAAATAAATATCTAAGAACTAAATGAGTTGATAAAGCAAGGGAGAATTACAGACATATAAAATATTTTTATGACATAACAGCTTTACAATATTAAGCTTGAGACTGTTTCTAATGTTCAGTTTCACTATACCCCAATATCAATTTCCATGGGATTGGTCACAGCCTACTGTCACTCATATTAAAAATTAGTTCTCACTAAACAAAATTTTGGGTTTTTGTCTTGTCTATTTGATACCTTTTAATGAAAATGATGTATAGTTTCATGGACTTCCTAGCTGACCTATCTTCATTTCCTATACATCTATATTCAAAGAAAACCAACCCTTCAAAACACAAACAAATCAACCCAACAAAACCAAAATTAAACACAACTAAACCAGACCCAAAACAGGTCTTCACATCTAAACAAGAGGTAACATAAACCTTTTCCTCGTGTTTCTATAATACTAACCAGAAGGGTGAAAATTTAGGAAGAATCATGGAAAATATTTTCTGAAGTTTACTTGTAACTCACTGCAGTCTAGAGAGTAGGACTGAACAAAATGATAACTGACTAGGAGTAAAGTCCCAGCATATTCACCCTCTGAATTGTTTTCTAAAATCTAACTTCAAGGAACATGGCTTATTGTAGCTGCTGGAAATAAGATTTCTAGCCATGATTATGAAGGACCTTGAAGAGTTGGGAACAGTCTGAAATTCAATAGAAGTGAATTCAGGGCCCTGCACATCCAGGGAGGAACAGCCCCCTGCACCAGCACAGGCTGGGGATTGACCTGCTGGAAAGCAGCTCTGCAGAGAAGGACCTGGGGATTCTGGTGGACAAAAAACCATGAGCCAGCAGAGTGTCCTTGTGGCCAAGAAGGCCAATGGGATCCTGGGTGCATTGGGAAGAGCACTGCCAGCAGGTAGAGGGAAGTGATCCTGCCCCCCTACTCAGCCCTGGTGAGGCCACACCAGGAGTGCTGTGCCCACTTCTGGGCTCCTCAGGACAACAGGGACATGGAGCTCCTGGAGCAGGTCCAGTGGAGGACAACAGAGATGATTAAGGGACTGGAGTATTTCACTTAGGAGGAAAGCCTGGTGGAACTGGGTCTGTTCAGCCTGGAGACAAGTGGAAGGGAACCTCATCAAGAGAGTGGAGCAAGGCTCTTCTCAGTGGTGACGAGAGGCAATGGGCAGAAGCTGATGCACAAGAAGTTCTACCTGAACATGATGAACTTCTTTACAGTGTGGGTGACCCTGTATGGGAACTGATTGTCCAGAGAGGCTTTAGAGTCTCCCTCACTGTAGATACTCAAGAAGCATCTGGACACAATCCTGTGCCCTGTGCTCTAGGATGATCCTGCTTGAGCAGGGAGGTTGGACCAGATGACCCACTGTGGTCCCTTCTAACCTCACCCATTCTGTGATTCTGTGAAATATATCTAAATCTATGTGAGATCCTTCACAGAGCCTAGCTGTACATGCGTTGGAGAATAATGTATTCTACTAGAAACCCTGGATATTGCAGATAAACTGCATATGCATGACAAAAAACAATTCTTAGAGTTTGGAGACATATTTTAATGAAGAATATAAGAGTGGACCAAGTAATGACTTAATAATCTGAAAAAAAAGGAAAGTAAATACATGGCACAAGGATTGTGGAAAGTGAATTATTTCATACAGAAAATAATAAACACACTGAATAAACTGTCAGAATTGAAAGCCTGGACTTTGCCAGAAGATAGATGAATTTTACACACTAAAAAGCGAAGCTTTGAAGTGAATATATCAAAAAATTTGAAAGGGTGGCACAGCAGTTCAAAAAAAAAATATGTTCCCTACAGAGAAAATTCTTCAAACAGAGGATAAAAAAAAAGAAACAAAAAGAAATAATAACTGCCTGCATTGCTGGTATTGCTGTTCTTTGCTGGAAGGAAAAGGCCTGGGGAATTTCCTATTTGAAAATGAGTAAATGAACAAAATCTATGTTTTCATCATAGTGTTTGAAGTCTGAGTGCTAAAAAAAAATATCAAATCATGTTCCATATGTTCAAAAAGGAAGAAGGGGGGATATTTTATTATTTTACAAAAGTGTTTCAATGATATCCAAAAGTCTGTGAATCTAAAAATTTTGAAGATATTCATTAAGGAATTGAGAATTTTTCACAAGTATTTACTTAGAGAGAAGAAGAAGATCCTGTGTTACAAAGAAGTGCATAAAAATACCTCTATAAAGGTTACTACAAATAAGAAAGTCAATGAAAACTAATGTTGATCAAGAAAAAAACTACATGTAAGAATAGAAAATTTAGCAGGTCACCATAAACACTGAAACAAATAAGAGAATTCTTCAGATTAAATAAAGAAGACTAAAGAAAGAAAGTTAGACAACTACATTTTAAGGCTAGTTAGAGACTTAAAATTCAAAAAATTAAATTAAAATTATGGGTTTAATTTCCATTGTGTAGAATCGTGGTCAGTAGAGGTCAATCTCATTACTGAGTGTACTCAGGGAAATATTTGAAGTATATAGGAGTAAATGTCTCAAAATCTCCCTAATTAAATATCAATAGAAAGGTACTTGAGACTTATTATATACAATAATAGGCTTACCCTAACCCTCAGAATACACATCTCACTACCTAGAGTAACTGGTAAGACAACACAGTTAAAAGATCTGGTTTTAGATAAATGACAGTTCTGTCATTTAAAACATCTCCTTTATAAACACTGTAAATTACATTCCAGTCATATTGAGGCGTTATCTTCTGAAAAAGTAGCTATTATTTAATGGAAAACAATCAGCAGTGCTGCTAAGAATGGCATGCTGATACTCGGCACCAGCTCCAGAAGAGTGAATTGTGACAGTTTGCAGGGACATCAAAAGCCTGCAACCAGCACCCCACTTCCACATCTAAAAGAGAACAGCTGCAGAGAAGGACATGGTGGTGCCAGGTCACTGCAGCAGCAATATTGAAAATTAAAAAGAGGGTAGACACCTGACCTAGGACCTGGATGGGGTCCTTCAAGTTTAGGAAGACTGGCAGTGTCCCACAAATGAGGGACTATTTTTATGTGGTCAGCTTTACATCTTTTTTTTTTTTTTTTCATTGTAGAAAA